>OY744555.1:8377816-8405316 GCA_963556195.1 Sepiola atlantica | reverse complement strand
ATATATATATATATATATATATATATATATATATATATATATATATATATATATATAACGGTGATAAATATGGCGTCGAACTGTCCACTTGATATGTAGCTACAAACGACGAATCGTATGCAAACTTTAGGTCGATGGATCGAATCAGCCTCACGGCATCTCACTCTTTGGTTCGAGGCTTCTATGTACAACACAGGCGAATCTGTGTCGTTTACTTCTGGGAGTAGTCGCTTTGTTTATTACAGTTCAACACGTGTAAAAGAATCTACTTTCGTTAATACATTCGATTACTAGTTTAATTCATTCATCTACGGGGTCTATGGTTTATGATGATCATATTTATTCACCTGCTTTTGATCCGTTATATTCTGTTACCTTAAATTTAAAAAAAGAGCCGGCATTCGCAGGATGCCGATCGGGAGGCCTACGTTGGCTGTCAAGATATCCCCTGTCTATCCACTAGGCAAGGTGTCTATGTATCCTATATGTACAAATAACAGTGCAACATCAAGAATGTTTATCAGTATTTGTGCCAATGGCCTAGAACTGGGAAACTTTTATAACCTTGTAATTTAGGTTATAATAAATAATAACTTGTAAAGAAAATGGATGAACTATCGACAGTAAAGTTTAACAGATTTATTAAAACTGAACACAGAATGAAATAATGAGTTATTTTGCCGCTGTACGTGAGATGCATTATTAATAGTCTGAAGATCGTGGTCTGTTTTCTTTTCTCTCCAGCCAGGACTCCATTTCGAAGGGTGATAACTCTTAACTCCCGCAATGTTTCAAAGGGGCGTAACTCGTTTTCGTTAGTTGTCCTAACAGAAACCGAGCATTATGGAGACCTTATTTGAGCACGTATAGCACATAATCCCAGAGTTATGTCACCGATTTTCGAAACACTTTGTGTAATGATAATATTTATGTTGTTGATTTCTAAGGTCGTAGATGCTGATTACTCGAGACAGAAGCCATCTTATTTGAGGCGATTTAAAATCATGGCGTTCAGATCTTTCGTCTGAGCCCCACTTTTTTATATTTATTTTGTTTGGTGGTTATGTTTTTGCTGGTGTACGTGGCAACATAAGCCCAACGGCTATTTTATTTATTGACGGGTCAATATACTGATTGTCCCCTCACTCCAAAAATTGCAAAATTTTGTTTTTGGTGGTTTTAGGTTAGGCTTGGTCTAGTCTACAACATACTAAATTTGGACAAGATCCGAGTATGGGAAAGTGTCAAATTTCGAACATGACTGTTTTAGATTTGCAAGTCATTTTCCATTTACATGTGAAGCACTAAATCGGTCAGGTTTCATGATAAATCAATACATTTTGGATTTTTACCCAGGTTTTCAGGGTCAATCTTTCACATGAAAGGGTTATCAGTGATGCCAAATAAACCCTGATATCCTCCTCCTACACCCCTAATTGCACTCACAAACAGATATATGGGTGATTATTTTTATATGGGTACCAGTGGTGAATTAGTACTTTCTTCAATTAATTGGGCCCCTTATATCCGTATTTATTGATTTATCATGAAAATTCACACGTAAATGGAAAATAACTTGTAAACCGAAAAAAGTCATCTTCGAAATTGGACACTTTTGCATATTACGATTTTGTTCAACTTTTAGTATGTTGTAGACTAGACCCGGCCTCACATAAAACCACAAAAAAATTAGCAATTTTCTTTTTAAGTAGGGGTACTCTGGCAGTATATTGCCCGGTCAATTATGATCCTATAGCGATTTCTTATACGGCATATCACACCTTTTGCGATTATTTAATTCTGATGAACAAAACCATGTAGCTAACACTTCTGGAAAACCTGGAAACTAAGAATTCGCTTGATTGGATCATCACAAATTCGGTATGATTCTTAAATGGAAAAAAAAAATAAATAAATAAAATATAAAAAAATAAAAATAAAATAAAATATAAAAAATAAAAAATAAAAAATAAATAAAAATAAATGATTCTTAAATGGAAAAATAAAAAATAAAAATATTAAAAAAAATATATAAAAAAAAATATATATATAAAAAATAAAAATATATAAAAATAAAATAAAATAAAAATCCAAAATCGACGTCGCTTGATTGGATGAGCACAAATTCGGTATTATTCGTAAATGGAAAAATAAAATAAAATAAATATCCAAAATCGACTTTTATGTCTTTTCAGCTATTTCTGTCAATCCGCTTGACAACATGGCACGATTTCTTTTCTCGACGGAACCTTCTTTTTTTTTTAGTGGCCTCATTGCATTGCAACTGCAAACCTCAGGGGATGCCTGTATGATCGTGTCGAATTTCACAGAGGTGTTCTATGCGTGACAAAACGATTCGGGAAGTAATTAACATCGATTTTTAGCCGAAAGCCAAATGTCTATATTTTGTCGCACACTGGAAAAAAAAAAAAAAATTAAACCAAGATCGCTTTTCTGAAATGTAGGTCATTCGAATACAATATTCTTTAAATAACCTTGCAATTCCGAAGACATCCGTGCAGGTCTTTGTTATGTTACTATAATTCTTTCTACGGAAATCGCTCGAGACAAGACATGAAGCCACTTGGTGTAAGAAACTAACAAGAACGAACTATGATTATCGCAAAGACAAAATATGCCTATTCGATTTCGTCTTGAAAAGACCAAGACTATAAGTAGGAGGAAAACAGTCAGCAGGAAGAGAGTTCCACAAGCCTGCGGTTCTTGGAAAAGAAGCTACTGGAATAGGAAGCTGTATTACAATTACAAAACTTTGTAACAGACACAAGGCAACTGCGACTACAACAATTAAAACATTATGAACACGACAGCATTTAACATGATTACATCAGTAGTAATATCTACGGACGGACAAGGAAAGTGAAGATGTATTTATTTAACCGAGAAATAAATGCCTCCGATTGTAAGAAAATTTACCAAAAATCACAGAATTATCCGAACTTACGAAATTTTCAATATTTTTTCATTAATGAATTAATGTTAATATTAAGTATTTATTTTATTAACAGAAAATAACTTAGTAATTGTTTAGTTAACTAAAAAAATATAAAATAGTTTGCCGCCTTTTTCGATGGGAATATTCCCATCGAAAAAGGCGGCAAACTATAATAAGTTCACAAGCCAATGAAGAAAGAACTTTCTCCATTCTTTGCCACGTCTTTTTGGACTTCCTGTCCCGACGTCATATCCTGACAAGTAGCTCTAATCCTGAGTGTTAACTTTTAATGAAATTTATCATTCCTCTGCATAATTTATCCTGATATGGAAAATATCGTTTTTACTCTATTTTTACATACAGCAAGAGTCTATCGAAATAAGCCGGTCGGAATTAGTTTGAACCTAGCTGAGGAGGTTAAAGGTTAAATCTCGATCCGCATTTCGCAGATGTGGGCAGTGTCTCTTTGTATAGGACTATATCTGTGCACTCTCATCTTTTCGGTCCCATGGGAAAGGTGCTCTACGTAATACTTGTACGTAGTTGCACAATCGTGAGCTCATGTCCTCCAGCTTTTAGAGCGAGCTTTTACAATTGTTTTAAAGTGGAGCGGATGTAGATCCTATGTCTGCCAATACGTTGCACCTCCTCATCTGATCTAAATCCATGAAACACGATATGTGTAACACGGATTACTGTGCTCCGACATGCGATCCACATGACAGACCCATTTTAGCTGGCGTTGATTAAGTATACACTCAAACATTTCACACTTAAAAAATCCTTGGCTGACAGGGTATTTGTGATTCCTCGGCATTTGGCTGGAATCAAAGTGTAGTATCTGTTCCGATGGATACTGCACCCTATAGAGCGGTCTGTGGGTTTGTCCTGCACAGTTCTGGGAGGTCAACCCTCCCAGTCTTTACCTTTTCACATTTTGAGAATGGTCAGTTTATTGCTATCGCCTGAGGCGCCATTACAGGGGAATGCTGACAGGCGTTGGCTTTAAATGTCACAAAGACCTCCGACCCCCACTTTCCCCCTTCCACAGTGGGCTTTCATGTCTAAGGGTGGATGCATTCTGGGAATATAATTTTAATTCCCTGAATTAATGTTTCCCGGGATGTATTACCCTAAATACAATCTGTTCCGATGGATACTACACCCTATAGTCCGGTATCGTCTTGGCATTCGGGGCTTGATTTCCGCCGGTCTATGGGTTTGTCCTGTGCAGTTCTAGGAGGTCCACCCTCCCAGGCTTTGCCTCCCCTCTTTGGGGAGGAGTAAGTTTATTTCTTACAGCCTGAGACGCCCCAACCGGGGAATGCCGACGGTGCTGTCCAGGCAATTTTTAATGGCCAGAGTGCTCACCTTCTCGGGCGCTGGCTTTTCAAATCCCACTTTCCCGACCTTGTGTCACATCTTACCGCTGTGGGAGGTAGATCAATAAAGTGTCTTTGTTGTCGCACAGGTATGGTTCTGTTAAGTCCTAGAGGGTTCCCCATCCCCGACTTTGCTTTCTATCTGAGAAGGAGTTAGTTCATTCCTAGTCGCATGAAGCACCTCTACTGAGAAATACCGATGGGGTTGCTCAGGCATTTTTATGTAGCCCAGACTACGTTTATCCTCGTACGTTGCCTTTTAAAAAAGCACACCCGACCTCGTGTCTAACCTCCTGGCGAGAAAGTAAATAATATACACTCAAGCATTTCAGTGTTCGCCCTTCGCGATGATACCCGCAACATATACGCACAACAATCGATACAGATCGATTGTGCGTGGGTAGATAAAACGAGATGATATAAAAAAAAGAAATAATAATATTTAAACAAATAGAGTCGAGCATACGATGTGACTGTAATTTCCATTGATTCCGAAATGGGAACGAGGCTGGGAACAAAATCAGATGCCAAGCAAAGAAAGATAAACAAAACATTTGAGTTGGAAGTAGGAAAAAACAACACAAAACAAAAAAAAACAAAAAACTAAAAACGAGGCCATTTTTTTTGCTTCATCTTTTCCATATCGTAAATAATAAGTAAATAGATATATCGAAAAATTGGAATTGGGAAAAATAAGACAAATAAAAATATGTATTGCGAGTTAGAGAGGCGTGAAGAGTAGGATAAAGAGATAGGTATATAGATAGATGTATATATATATATATATATATATATATATATATATATATATAAAGATAGATAGATAGATTTATTGATAGATAGATAGATAGATAGATAGATAGATAGGTAGGTAGATAGATAGATAGGTAGATAGATCGATAGATAGATAGATAGATTGAGTTATTGATTGATAGATAGATTGATAGGTAAATAAATAGATAAATAAATAGATAGATACATACATACATACATAGATAGATTGATAGATATATTGATTGATTGATTGATAGATGAATAGATAAATAGATAGATATATAGATAGATAGATAGATAATTAGATTAATTGATTGATAGATGGATTGATAAATACATAGATAGATAGATGAATAGATAAATAGATAGATATATAGATGAATAGATAAATAAATAGATAAATAGATAGATAGATAGATTGATTGATTGATAAATTGATTGATAAATTGATAAATACATATATATAATCCGAGTATGGTACAGATCCACAGGGTATAAATCCAGGGGAGTTGAACCGGGTTTATGAGAGTGCTCAATAAAAATATAAAGCAGAAATATAAATATAAATGATAATTTATTTCATTTTGACTACAAAATTGATTTTGTTTCATGAGAGCAGTTTGAGGCGCTCACGATCCTCAGGTCTTGAATTAACATTATCGGATAATGTTATTTCAAGACCTGAGGATCGTGAGTCCCTCAAACTGCTTTCGTGAAACAAAATCAATTTTGTAGTCAAAATGAAATAAATTATCATATATATATATATATATATATATATATATATATATATATATATATATATATATATATATATTTTGATTTTATTCCATTAGTTGCGACAAAACAAGTTTTGTTTCATTGGTGCAAATAGCGACCAACTCATCGGGCTTAAATTTTAACTTCAGTGAAGTTAAAATTTATGCCATTTGAATTCCTTCGCCAGCCCGATGAGTTGGTCGCTATTTGCGCCAATGAAACAAAACTTGTTTTGTCGCAACTAATGGAATAAAATCAAAAAATATATATTTTGCTCTGAATTTTCATTGAGCACTCTCATAAACCCGGTTTCAACTTCCTTCGGATTCATACCCCCTGGATATTTGTAACAAGTTAATTATATATATATATATATATATATATATATATATATATATATATATATATATATATATATATATATATAGATAGATAGATAGATAGATAGATAGATAGATAGATAGATGAATAGATAGATAGATAGATAGATAGATTGATTGATTTATTGATTGATAGATAGATTGAGTTATTGATTGATAGATAGATTGATAGATAGAAAAATAGATAGATAGATAGATTGATTGATAGATTGATAAATAAGTAGATAGATAGATGAGTAGATAGATAGAAAGGGAACTAGATAGATAGATAGATAGATAGATAGATAGATATATAGACAGACTTATAGATAGATAGATAGATAGATAGATAGATAGATAGATAGATTGAGTTATTGATTTATAGATAGATTGATAGATAGATAAATAGATAGATAGATTGATTGATAGATTGATAAATAAGTAGATAGATAGATGAGTAGATAGATAGAAAGGGAACTAGATAGATAGATAGATAGATAGATAGATAGATAGATAGATAGATAGATAGATAGATAGATAGATAGACAGACTTATAGATAGATAGATAGATAGATAGATAGATAGATAGTAGTGGTGTATCTATCTATCTATCTATCTATAACCAACCAAATACGTACCACAACTTTACGTTCATTCTCAAGTAACACACACGCTCTTTCTTTCAGCCATCAAGGACGCACCCTATCTCACTTCATTTACAAATATTTATATATTTTAATAGAATTCAGCAAATTAAATATTTCATACCGTGAAGAAGTTTCGTAATATAAACGATATATCGAATCAATATATGCATGTTTTTTGTGTTATTTTCTCCCTATTCGAACTAGTATCCTTCTTGGCTTATTACGTTATTTATATACACACCAACATATTCACTTATATATCTTTTTTTTTTTTAACATAGTTCACCCCAAACAAGGCAGGCCGCCACTGTAGACGTAAAGGGACTACTGAGAAAAAGAGAGAAGGTTTGGGGGTTAACCTTAAATTAAGAGCTGCGCAGCGAGAGTCTGTTTACATTAGTTTTAAATTTCTGCATGTCAGTATCGTCGGGGAAACAGGGAGCAGGGAGGGAGTTCCAGAGTCCAGCAGCACGAGGAAAGAAGCTATTGGAGTAGAAAGCTCTCCTGCATCTGGGGACCTCCACAGTGAATGGATGGGATTTAGCTGATTGTCGAGTGGGTCTAGTGAATTTACGTCTGAGGAGGCACGAAAGCAGCCAGTTCATCGGAGCACAATCCATTGAAGTATTTATAAAACAAGCACAAGGATGCTACATTGCGGCGATGGGACAGGGGCTGGAGCTTGGTTGACAGTGAGGGACCTATTAGGTTGGCGACTCTTTTTTGGACCTTGTTAAGGAGGGAGAGACTAGTAGATGTTGCACCAGCCCAGATGTGACAACAATACTTCATGCATGGGCGGATGGTGGCTTTGTAGAGATATAGGATAATGTCAGGTGTAAGGAGTTTACTAGCACGGTAGGGGGAGCCCATGTTCTTTGCTGCATATAAGGGGCATTTTCTGTATGTCTGTCTGTCTGTCCGTCAGTCACGACTTTTGTGAACGTAAGAAATACATTGCGAATTTTTCTTATTTCGATATCGAAATATCTTAACTTCTTTTAGAGGTGGATCATATTACATTAATTGATACTAAATAATAAATTCTCAAAAAATAATACTGATGCCATGACTGTAAATCGAAACTGAAACCTTGAGATCTCCAATCTGATGTTCTACGAACTGAGCTATTCGCTTTTCTTATAAATATTTCATTTTTTTTATGAAGTCGGTCTAGACAAAGCATGAAGCCACTTGATGTAAGGAGCTTTAACAAAATTCTACTTAAAGGTAAAAAAACTAGCCAACAATAAGTGTTTGATGGATAGATTCCGACCAAAAAAAACAGCAATTCTTCCTCCTTTGTCAGAAACATCGCTCATGAAATGAGGACTAAATGACAAAATAAGGGAAGCGAGAGTTCCGAGGTTGCCGAAAGTAAACCCAAGGTCACATTTTACTCTCTTAATATATCTTAAAACATTAAAGAATTTCTTGCTCTTTTGGCTGGGATCAAAGTGTAGTATCTGTTTCGATGGATACTACACTCCATAGAACGGTATTGTCTTGGCCTTCGCGTCTTGATTTCGCCGGTTTGTGGGTTTGTCTTGTGCAGCTCTAGAGGATCCATCCTCCCAGGCTTTGCCTCCCCTCTTTTGGGAGGAGTAAGTTTATTGCTTACTGCCTGAGGCGCCCCTACCGAGGAATGCCGACGGGGCTGCCCAGGCATTTTTTTGTAGGCCAGAGTGCTGATCCTCTCGGACGCTGGCTTTTCAAATCCCACGTTCCCGACCTTGTGTCACATCTTATCTTGTGGGAGGAAGATAAATAAAATAGATCTTAAAACATTACCGTAACAAAATAATTATAGCTTTGACGTGACGTCTTAGATATATGATTTACGTCATGTTTCAAAACATGAATTCAAACATAAACGATAATAAAAATAAATAAATCTTAAAGCATTAACTTAACAAAATAATTATAGTTTTGGTGTGACGTCATAGATTTATGATTTACGTCATGTTTCAAAACATGAATTCTAACATAAACGATAATAAAAATAAATAAATCTTAAAACATTAACTTAACAAAATAATTATAGTTTTGGTGTGACGTCATAGATTTATGATTTACGTCATGTTTCAAAACATGAATTCAAACATAAACGATAATAAAAATAAATAAATCTTAAAACATTAACTTAACAAAATAATTATAGTTTTGGTGTGACGTCATAGATTTATGATTTACGTCATGTTTCAAAACATGAATTCTAACATAAACGATAATAAAAATAAATAAATCTTAAAACATTAACTTAACAAAATAATTATAGTTTTGGTGTGACGTCATAGATTTATGATTTACGTCATGTTTCAAAACATGAATTCAAACATAAACGATAATAAAAATAAATAAATCTTAAAACATTAACTTAACAAAATAATTATAGTTTTGGTGTGACGTCATAGATTTATGATTTACGTCATGTTTCAAAACATGAATTTTAACATAAACGATAATAAAAATAAATAAATCTTAAAACATTAACTTAACAAAATAATTATAGTTTTGGTGTGACGTCATAGATTTATGATTTACGTCATGTTTCAAAACATGAATTCAAACAAACGATAATAAAAATAAATAAATCTTAAAACATTAACTTAACAAAATAATTATAGTTTTGGTGTGACGTCATAGATTTATGATTTACGTCATGTTTCAAAACATGAATTCAAACATAAACGATAATAAAAATAAATAAATCTTAGAACATTAACTTAACAAAATAATTATAGTTTGGTGTGACGTCATAGATTTATGATTTACGTCATGTTTCAAAACATGAATTCAAACATAAACGATAATAAAAATAAATAAATCTTAGAACATTCACTTAACAAAATAATTATAGTTTGGTGTGACGTCATAGATATATGATTTACGTCATGTTTCAAAAAATATGTCTCTAAGTATATATATAGTGCGTCACGTATAGTTTTTATTAAATAAATGATTTGCATATAATTCTAAACATACTACTTCATATTATGAGTTGATCTTCCAGCCTAACAATAATATGCGACCGTCTATATAATAATAGGCTAAGCCACTTCCTGTTTGTACGTACGTTATCACCTTTCACACTCTATTAAAATCTATATAATAATAGGCTAAGACACTTCCTGTTTGTACGTACGTTATCACCTTTCACACACTATTAAAATCTATATAATAATAGGCTAAGCCACTTCCTGTTTGTACGTACGTTATCACCTTTCACACTCTATTAAAATCTATATAATAATAGGCTAAGCCACTTCCTGTTTGTACGTACGTTATTACCTTTCACACTCTATTAAAATCTATATAATAATAGGCTAAGCCACTTCCTGTTTGTACGTACGTTATCACCTTTCACACTCTATTAAAATCTATATAATAATAGGCTAAGCCACTTCCTGTTTGTACGTACGTTATCACCTTTCACACTCTATTAAAATCTATATAATAATAGGCTAAGCCACTTCCTGTTTGTACGTACGTTATCACCTTTCACACTCTATTAAAATCTATATAATAATAGGCTAAGACACTTCCTGTTTGTACGTACGTTATCACCTTTCACACTCTATTAAAATCTATATAATAATAGGCTAAGCCACTTCCTGTTTGTACGTACGTTATCACCTTTCACACCCTATTAAAATCTATATAATAATAGGCTAAGCCACTTCCTGTTTGTACGTACGTTATCACCTTTCACACTCTATTAAAATCTATATAATAATAGGCTAAGCCACTTCCTGTTTGTACGTACGTTATCACCTTTCACACTCTATTAAAATCTATATAATAATAGGCTAAGCCACTTCCTGTTTGTACGTACGTTATCACCTTTCACACACTATTAAAATCTATATAATAATAGGCTAAGCCACTTCCTGTTTGTTCGTACGTTATCACCTTTCACACTCTATTAAAATCTATATAATAATAGGCTAAGCCACTTCCTGTTTGTACGTACGTTATCACCTTTCACACTCTATTAAAATCTATATAATAATAGGCTAAGCCACTTCCTGTTTGTACGTACGTTATCACCTTTCACACTCTATTAAAATCTATATAATAATACGCTAAGACATTTCATGTTCGTACGTACGTTATCACCTTTCACACCCATTAAAAAAAATGAGATCGTCTGACTACGAATGACGGTAAGTTATCTAATGTCGTTAAGGTGAAAAATTTCCGAGTTTACTCATTTTAAAATGAATGTTTCCAATATCATATGTCATCCCGTCGACTTAAAATCTGCAATTTGTTTTACTGATTTTTAATATACGAGGCCTGTCTTAAAAGTATCCACCGTATTTTTCCCCCGTGCGAAATAGAGACAATAGGGCGGCGTCACTCTACACAGAGACGGAAAAGACCTCTATGCGCGTGTATGAATTTTATCACCGCCTTCTTGTGTGTTAGTCGCTGCCTGTCGGTCGCTACACAACGTGTTCGTCGGATTACCGATTATCTCAAGATGACTGAAGGTACTGCATCAAATGTTGTCAGAAGCTTTGTGATTCTCAAAGCGAAACAATTCGTAAGATTCAGCAGGTGTTTGGAGAAGATGCGATGGGTGTAATACAAATTAAGGAGTGGTTCAACCGATTCAAAAATGGCCGCACATCAGCGGAGAGTGACCAGCGTTCTGGTAGGCACTCAACTGCTCGGAGTGCAGCTGTTGTTGAGAGGGTGTGACATTTGGTTATGGAAGATCGTCGTTCAACCGTGCGGGGGATCGCCCAAGAATTCGAAATAGGTAAAGATTCCGCACATGCAATTTTGCGTGATGATTTGAACATGCACAGAGTGGCTGCGAAATTTGCGCCCAAGTTGTTGTCGCAGAAACAGAAGGACGTCCGTTTTCACGTTGCACAGGACTTTCTGGAAACCACCAATACTATCCTGGGTTTCTGAACACCGCGATAACTGGAGATGAGTCATGGGTGTACGGGTACGACCCAGGAACAAAAAGACAGTCGTCGCAATGGAAGCATCCCGAGTCTCCAAGGCCAAAATAAAAAGCACGACAGGTGCGAAGGTAAAATCAAGGTGATGCTGACTGTCTTCTTTGATATCCGTGGAATTGTGCATCACGAATACGCACCGGAAGGACAGACAGCGACAAAGGAGTACTATCAAGATGCCATGTTGTCAGCAGTTCACAAATCTTAACAAATCAGCTTTAACTTACAATCTGAAATGAAGAGATAAAACATACTTAGTGATAATAAATTATATACATGCATTAAGAGTAACATTTTTGAGATAAAGTTATGTATTATATGATGGCATCCTTTCCAAGCATAAAAAATATATATGTTTGTGCATTAAAATTAATTAAAATTAACACAGGTGTTCATGTATTTACTACCATATGCAAGAAAATTTTATTAGCTTTCATTTGGTACCACTTTCAATGCTATAGCATCAACCTCTGGAAAGCTACAATGAAATTAAGGACATAATATCCCAAATTTTGCAGCGTTTTTGAAAAACGTCAACAATAAAATTACATGGCTCTTGAGGCAGGCATAGCCAAGGTCCAAGATCACAATAACTGGTATATTTAGCTAATTTAGACCTTGGAGAATGGGAATAATAGCAGTTTCCATATGTTTGAAGAAAAAGGTCAATTTTGAAGAGGTCTAATGCATCACGAATACGCACCGGAAGGACAGACAGTGACAAAGGAGTACTATCAAGATGTTATCCGGCGTCTCCGTGACGCAGTTTGGCGCAAAAGACCCGACATATGGACGGCGAAAAACTGGTAACTGCATCACGACAACGCCCCCGCACATTCATCTCAATTGATCTAACATTTCTTGGTCAAACATGGAATTCCAGTCGTTCGCCAACCTCTCTACTCTTCAGACATGGCTCCTTGTGACTTCTGGTTCTTTCGAAAATTAAAGACGCCACTGAAAGGTTTCCGTTATTAGAACGCGACGGCGGAGATGAACACCATTCTAAAAGAAGACTTCCAGAGGTGTTTCCGGTACAAGGGGTCTACTTTGAAGGGGATTATGGTCCCAACGCCGTCAAGTATTTGAAATATTTTTTCTGGTCTAAGGTCGAATACTTTTTAGACATACCTTTTATTTATCTGACAATTATTTTTACGGTAAGATAATGAAGAATATTTATCGTTTTAAAATTGGTACAATTGTAAATTAAAAAAAAAAAGAAGTAAACTATTCGTCTAATTTATTTAAAGAATACTTAGCTGTGAAAAAAAAATTTTTACGGAAGAAGAAGAAGGGGTTAATTTTTTATTAATCGCATTGGTGTTAAAAGGCATTTATTATTTTAAAAGTAATATAATTATTAACCTTGGCTATCGTTCGTGGCAACGCTATGTCAGTAACGGCGGCATCACTTCCGTTCTAATCGTCATCTGTTGACGCTCTCTTTCTTTCTCTCCCCCTCTCTATCTACTTATGTCTGTCTCGGTCTCTTTGCTTCTCTTTCTTTCTTTCCCCCTCTCTATCTACCTACGTCTGTATCGGTCTCTTTTCTTCTCTTTCTTTCTCTCCCCCTCTCTATCTACCTATGCCTGTATCTGTCTCTTTTCTTCTCTTTCTTTCTCTCTCCCTCTCTATCTACCTATGTCTGTATCTGTCTCTTTGCTTCTCTCTTTTTCTCTCCCCCTCTCTATCTACCTATGTCTGTATCGATCTCTTTGCTTCTCTTTCTTTCTCTCCCCTCTCTATCTACCTATGTCTGTATCTGTCTCTTTGCTTCTCTCTCTTTCTCTTCCCCTCTCTATCTACCCATGTCTGTATCTGTCTCTTTGCTTCTCTTTCTTTCTCTCCCCCTCTCTATTTACCTATGTCTGTATCTGTCTCTTTTCTTCTCTCTCTTTCTCTCCCCCTCTCTATCTACCTATGTCTGTATCTGTCTTTGTGCTTCTCTTTCGTTCTCTCCCCCTCTCTATCTACCTATGTCTGTATCTGTCTCTTTGCTTATCTCTCTTTCTCTCCCCCTCTCTATCTACCTATGTCTGTATCTGTCTCTTTGCTTCTCTTTCTTTCTCTCCCCTCTCTATCTACCTATGTCTGTATCTGTCTCTTTGCTTCTCTTTCTTTCTCTCCCCCTCTCTATCTACATACGTCTGTATCTGTCTCTTTGCTTCTCTTTCTTTCTCTCCCCTCTCTATCTACCTATGTCTGTATCTGTCTCTTTGCTTCTCTCTCTTTCTCTCTCCCTCTCCATCTACCTATGTCTGTATCTGTCTCTTTGCTTCTCTTTCTTTCTCTCCCCCTCTCTATCTACCTATGTCTGTATCTTTCTCTTTGCTTCTCTTTCTTTCTCTCCCCTTCTCTATCTCCCTATGTCTGTATCTGTCTCTTTGCTTCTCTTTCTTTCTCTCCCCTCTCTATCTACCTATGTCTGTATCTGTCTCTTTGCTTCCCTTTCTTTCTCTCCCTCTCTCTATCTACCTATGTCTGTATCTGTCTCTTTGCTTTCCTTTCTTTCTCTCCCCCTCTCTATCTACCTATGTTTGTATCTGTCTCTTTGCTTCTCTCTCTTTCTCTCCCCCTCTCTATCTACCTATGTCTGTATCTGTCTCTTTTCTTCTCTTTCTTTCTCTCCCCCTCTCTATCTACCTATGTCTGTATCTGCCTCTTTTTTTCTCTCTCTTTCTCTCCCCCTCTCTATCTACCTATGTCTGTAACTGTCTCTGTGCTTCTCTTTCTTTCTCTCCCCCTCTCTATCTACCTATGTCTGTATCTGTCTCTTTGCTTCTCTCTTTTTCTCTCCCCCTCTCTATCTACCTATGTCTGTATCGATCTATTTGCTTCTCTTTCTTTCTCTCCCCCTCTCTATCTACCTATGTCTGTATCGGTCTCTTTGCTTCTCTTTCTCTTACATTATTTTTTTATAAATAATTTGACTTGTTTTGGTTTGTCTTCACAATGGCACCATGATTGTTTAATATACACTTATAACTGCTATTATCAAATTTACATATGTATTTACAATATTTACCGATAAGGTGATATTAATAAAAAATTATTCACTGTTAAATTATTAACAGTAAAGTATACGGGTTGATGTAGAAATCACTGTAGAATCTCCACAGGACCCCGGGTACTAATGAGACTTTATCTGAATCCCGTTCTGATGAAAGACACGTTGCAAGCTAATTTTTGCTATCGCTTTCTTTGGCGGCTCCGAATGCTAGCCGTCGGCGAAGGGAGAGAGGGGCGGAGAGAGAGAAACAAAGAGAGATATTGCAAGGGAAATAAAATTAATTAAAAAAAACTAAAAATAACAAAATGTCAAGAAAAAAATAGTGCATTGAAAAGAAACAGTTAATTTGATATGAAAAAGTGTGAAACAGAATTAAAAACAGCAAAAAAGAGATAAATTTGTTTTAACCCCGCGGGAAATTGTACAGTGTACATTCGGAAGAATCACCCAGAAAAAAAAGGCCGATTTGCATTTTATTGCGTGCGAACTTTATTATCGCATGCGCAATATGGCACGGTTAACGACGCGGACTGAGAACCTGGATGTGCCGGGTTCGAATCTAGTTCGTTCCACAGAAACACTTTCATACAAAACCCACACGTGACCTTGTGTCTAACTTCCTAGAGAGGAGGTAAATAGAATAAAGGATACAGAAATATAGAATAACAATTTATACAATGATTAGTACGAATATCATTCGTTAATATTGATTTCTATGAAAACTGCAAGATATATATATATATATATATATATATATATATATATATATATATAAAGTGGTGTACTAAAAGCGAACTTTTAGGAAAAGTGAAACCTATTGTGAAGAGTATATAGCTCAATATCCAGGATAGAGCAGGTAGAATGAAGAAGAATGGAAAGGAATTAGAGAAGCAAAAGTCAAATCATAATTCAATTCAATTGCTCAGAGCAAGGTATATTCCGCAAAAAAGGCAATTTATTCAAGTTAAATTTTCCTTAAGCCGTTTCTTCCCCCTACAACTTTTATTTTATTTTATTTTTTCAAATTTTTAATCTTGGTCTTTGCCAACTTATCTATCCCAGCGACTTCCTCTGATGATAAGATTTTGATCTTTGAAAAGCCTGGCTTAAGGAAAATTTAACTTGAATAAATTGCCTTTTTTGCGGAATATACCTTGCTCTGAGCAATTGAATTGAATTATGATTTGACTTTTGCTTCTCTAATTCCTTTCCATTCTTCTTCATATATATATATATATATATATATATATATATATATATATATATATATATATATATATATATAGTTGACTAGTTTGATCATTATCATAATAATAGAAATTCCACGGTGAATTACAAAAAATAGATTTATTTTGTTTAGCCATTTTTTTAGATGAGGATTGATAATTTGTATTATTTGTATTATTCAGTACTGATGATTAAATCTTCAATCTCCAAAATGACTGTCACTCAGAACTGATTATGACTTAGCACTTATATCCGTTGCGCTACAGGTCCTAAAAATAGAATCGGGAAACCAATGACAACAACAAAATCAAGCCGGTCAAAAAAAGGTCATACGAATTAAATATTATACAGGTGTATGAGGAAGGAAAAGAATTTGTGGAATAGCCACGGGTTCCACTAGTCTCTATAATTATAGACTTGTGTCTTCGTTTTTACGTACATTATAACCTACCACACCCATCTTAACAAATGAGATCGTCCGGTCGCCAAAAATGAAACGCAATCAAGAAATTGATGATTATCTGGTGTCGCTGTGTCAAATATTTGATGTTACCCATTTACAATTGTAGTATTTGTATTATTTGGACTAGTATTCTTATCTCGTTTTTTTTTTACTGATAAGTCACAACTTATCAAGGCTACAAGGAACCCGAGGATACGGCTAATGAGATCGATAGATTGCCGTTAGAATGATGAAGAATATTATGGGAGGATTGAAAACGATGAATAAAATGAAGACAATTTAATTACTTATGTTCTCATCAGTAATCAAATTTTCTTCATTTTATTATTCAATTTCTGGAAATTAATTCTTGGCATTAAATTCTAAGACGACTATCTTGTAACTTTAAGGGAAGCAGTCTCATGTAACGTATTTAACCGATTCGAAGTCATTTGGGAATAAAATTTGTTCATGACAGTTCCGTTTTTATGTTAGGCACAAGGAAGAAGAAGGGAAATTTCTTTGCAGTTGTGGTAAAAAGACGTGTCTTTGCTGTGAATGTTGTACAAAGATGAATTCGACGATTGGAGCTCAGTCGAGCAACTTCTCGCCATAAATGTTATTCTCAAAACGTTCTCAGAGCTTCTAAAGGTGAGTCTTGTCAATCTCGGGAATCTTTATCTAAAACTCGGGAATCTCAACGAAATTTCGAACGAGACCCTTTTATTCAATCGACAGAGGTAGTTTGTCCTCGTTCCGTCAGCCATGACCGCGTAAATGTCTTAAACAATTGATAATTGTATTCTTACCAATTCATTACTTATGAATCTAACGATTCTATCGTTGGCATTGGTTTCCCCGATATATTTCTAGTTAAAATTATTTCTAGAAAGACATCGGGTAATAACGGGAGGAACCACGTGAAGGTTGTAAACATCCGAAGTGAAAGTGTTTCTGTGGAACGAAACTGGATTCGAACTTGAAACACCCAGGTTTTCAGACCGTGTCGTTAACAACCTAGCAACCGCATTCCTACTATAGCCCGTACTGATGATGAAATCTTCAATCTCCAAATGACTGTCACTCAGGACTGATTATTACTTAGCACTTATATCCGTTGTGCTACAGGTCCTAAAATAGAATCAGGAAACTAACGATAACAACCAAATCAAGGTCGTACCCTGTTGATTCATACGAATTAAATTTTATACAGGCGGATGAAAATAGAAATTGTGGAATAGCTTAGGTCCCACTAGTTTCTATAATTATACGCACATTATAACCTACCACACCCATCTTAACAAATGAGATCGTCCAGTCGCCAAAAATGAAACGCAATCAAGAAATTGATGATTATCTGGTGTCGTTGTATCAAATATTTTGATTTTACCCATTTACAATTGATTTTACCCATTTATTATTATTTGGACTCTTATCTCGTTTTTTTTTTACCAATAACTCACAACTTATCAAGGCTAAAAGGCACTCGAGGATACAGGTTTATGAGATCGTTAGATTGTCAGTTGAATAATGAAGAATATTATGAAAGGATTGAAAACGATGAATAAAATGAAGAAAATTTTATTACTTATGTTCTCATCAGTAATCAAATTTTCTTCATTTTATTATTCAATTTCTGGAAATTAATTCTTGACATTAAATTCTAAGACGACTATCTTGTAACATTAAGGGAAGCAGTCTTGTGTAACGTATTTAACCGATCCGAAGTCATTGGGAATAAAAATTTGTTCATGACAGTTCCGTTTTTATGTTAAGCACAAGGAGGAAGAAGGGAAATTTATTTGCAGTTGTGGTAAAAAGACGTGTTCTTGCTGTGAATGTTGCACAAGGATGAATTCGACGATTGAAGCTCAGTCGAGCAACTTCCATAGAAATAAATGATATGGTTCGACTAAAAAAAGAAGGGACTATATAAGTTAAAGAAAAACAAATGAAAAGATTATTAAAAGCTTCGAAAGAAAGAGAGAAAATGAAGAACAAAATTATTTTTGATAAAGAAGATAAAACCCGAAAAGGAACAAGTGGCGAAGAGGAAAATAAATATGGAAGACAAACAACGAGAAAAATAAATGAAACTACAAAATGGAAACAGCACATAAATTGACCAAAATGAAAAAAAAAGTATTAAAAGTTAACAAAGAAACAAAGAAATTAAACAAAACAACATACAAGCCAAATATAAAAATCAATCGAAAATATCTTAAATCATTTTATTCTTAAAACATTTTTAGCGTAAAATTTAAAGTCGACACAAAATAAATAAAAATTTACATAAAAAGAAAAGAATAAAAATAATAAAAATACAAAAAAAATAATAATAAAAAGCGTTTAAATAGAAGATATATATATTTAAGTCTTTCGATGAAATCATTAAAGATGGCGATATATTTATGAAGAAATATGATCCATCGCCATCACTAAAGGTTTTGCTCTTCTGTTCAGCGGTTTGATTAAAACTAGTTTGGCTTTTGTATTTAATATAATTCAAAAACCGATAATATAAACATGCCAGTTCCGTTCTTTTACCTTTAAGAATACATTTGTTTTTATTTTTATGGAAGTGAATAACAAACAATGAAAAATATGAATTGCAAACACAACGCTATGAAAATGATAATCTGTGAGGTATAAGCGAAAATAAAACAATACAAATAGGGGTGGGACGTAATGGGTGAAAATTTCAGATTCATGCGAATAGTATTTTTTTGTGTTCATTTATACATAAATAATACTAAACAATCAAACATTTTGAACATTTTGCAAAATTCAGAAGGGGTGGGACGTAATGGGTGAAAATTTCAGATTCATGCGAGTAGTATTTTTTTGTGTTCATTTATACATAAATAACACTAAACAATCAAACATTTTGAAAATTTTGCAAAATTCAGAAGGGGTGGGACGTAATGGGTTAAAATTTCAGATTCATGCGAGTAGTATTTTTTGTGTTCATTTATACATAAATAACACTAAACAATCAAACATTTTGAACATTTTGCAAAATTCAGAAGGGGTGGGACGTAATGGGTGAAAATTTCAGATTCATGCGAGTAGTATTTTTTGTGTTCATTTATACATAAATAACACTAAACAATCAAACATTTTGAACATTTTGCAAAATTCAGAAGGGGTGGGACGTAATGGGTGAACATTTCAGATTCATGCGAGTAGTATTTTTTGTGTTCATTTATACATAAATAACACTAAACAATCAAACATTTTGAAAATTTTGCAAAATTCAGAAGGGTAGGACGTAATGGGTGAACATTTCAGATTCATGCGAGTAGTATTTTTTTGTGTTCATTCATACATAAATAACACTAAACAATCAAACATTTTGAACATTTTGCAAAATTCAGAAGATGTGGGACGTAATGGGTGAAAATTTCAGATTCATGCGAGTAGTATTTTTTGTGTTCATTTATACATAAATAACACTAAACAATCAAACATTTTGAAAATTTTGCAAAATTCAGAAGGGGTGGAGCGTAATGGGTGAAAATTTCAGATTCATGCGAGTAGTATTTTTTTGTGTTCATGTATACATAAATAACACTAAACAATCAAACATTTTGAAAATTTTGCAAAATTCAGAAGGAGTGGGACGTAATGGGTGAAAATTTCAGATTCATGCGAGTAGTATTTTTTTGTGTTCATCTATACATAAATAACACTAAACAATCAAACATTTTGAAAATTTTGCAAAATTCAGAAGGGGTGGGACGTAATGGGTGAAAATTTCAGATTCATGCGAGTAGTATTTTTTGTGTTCATTTATACATAAATAACACTAAACAATCAAACATTTCGAAAATTTTGCAAAATTCAGAAGGGGTGGGACGTAATGGGTGAAAATTTCAGATTCATGCGAGTAGTATATTTTTGTGTTCATTTATACATAAATAACACTAAACAATCAAACATTTTGAAAATTTTGCCAAATTCAGAAGGGGTGGGACGTAATGGGTGAACATTTCAGATTCATGCGAGTAGTATTTTTTTGTGTTCATTTATACATAAATAACACTAAACAATCAAACATTTTGAAAATTTTGCAAAATTCAGAAGGGGTGGGACGTAATGGGTGAAAATTTCAGATTCATGCGAGTAGTATTTTTTGTGTTCATTTATACATAAATAATACTAAACAATCAAACATTTTGAACATTTTGCAAAATTCCGAAGGGTTGGGACGTAATGGGGGAAAATTTCAGATTCATGCGAGTAGTATTTTTTGTGTTCATTTATACATAAATAACACTAAACAATCAAACATTTTGAAAATTTTGCAAAATTCAGAAGGGGTGGGACGTAATGGGTGAAAATTTCAGATTCATGCGCGTAGTATTTTTTGTGTTCATTTATACATAAATAATACTAAACAATCAAACATTTTGAACATTTTGCAAAATTCAGATAGGGTGGGACGTAATGGGTGAAAATTTCAGATTCGTGCGAGTAGTATTTTTTTGTGTGTTCATTTATACATAAATAACACTAAACAATCACACATTTTGAACATTTTGCAAAATTCAGAAGGTGCATGCCAAAAATAGCCGTTAGGGCTCCACGGGACTCAAAATCCATAATTTTTCGGTGAAAAAGTGGTTTCATGCGACATTGCAGGTCCTAAAACATCCGCAAATGCTATTAATGGATATAGATGGTTAAATCTGATATAGTACTTCAAGTTAGGACAATTTTCAGGCTGTGAAAGGGTTTTCATGAATGTAAAATAGCCAAAAACTAGTGGCCTGCACCTTTTGAATTTTGCAAAATTATCAAAATGTTTGATTGTTTAGTGTTATTTATGTATAAATGAACACAAAAAATACTACTCGCATGAATCTGAAAATTTCACCCATTACGTCCCACCCCTTTTGAATTTTGCAAAATTTTCAAAATGTTTGATTGTTTAGTGTTATTTATGTATAAATGAACACAAAAAAGTACTACTCGCATGAATCTGAAATTTTCACCCATTACGTCCCACCCCTTCTGAATTTTGCAAAATGGTCAAAATGTTTGATTGTTTAGTATTATTTATGTATAAATTAACACAAAAAATACTACTCGCATGAATCTGAAAATTTCAAAATGTTTGATTGTTTAGTGTTATTTATGTATAAATGAACACAAAAAATACTACTCGCATGAATCTGAAATTTTCAAAATGTTTGATTGTTTAGTGTTATTTATGTATAAATGAACACAAACAATACTACTCGCATGAATCTGAAATTTTCGAAATGTTTGATTGTTTAGTGTTATTTATGTATAAATGAACACAAAAAATACTACTCGCATGAATCTGAAATTTTTACCCATTACGTCCCACCCCTTCTGAATTTTGCAAAATGTTTAAAATGTTTGATTGTTTAGTATTATTTATGTATAAATTAACACAAAAAATACTATTCGCATGAATCTGAAAATTTCACCCATTACGTCCCACCCCTTCTGAATTTTGCAAAATTTTCAAAATGTTTGATTGTTTAGTGTTATTTATGTATAAATGAACACAAAAAATACTACTCGCATGAATCTTAAATTGTCACCCATTACATCCCACCCCTTCTGAATTTTGCAAAATTTTCAAAATGTTTGATTGTTTAGTGTTATTTATGTATAAATGAACACAAAAAAATACTACTCGCATGAATCTGAAATTTTCACCCATTACGTCCCACCCCTTCTGAATTTTGCAAAATTTTCAAAATGTTTGATTGTTTAGTGTTATTTATGTATAAATGAACACAAAAAAATACTACTCGCATGAATCTGAAATTTTCACCCATTACGTCCCACCCCTTCTGAATTTTGCAAAATGTTCAAAATGTTTGATTGTTTAGTGTTATTTATGTATAAATGAACACAAAAAAATACTACTCGCATGAATCTGAAATTGTCACCCATTACGTCCCACCCCTTCTGAATTTTGCAAAATTTTCAAAATGTTTGATTGTTTAGTTTTATTTATGTATAAATGAACACAAAAAAAATACTACTCGCATGAATCTGAAATTTTCACCCATTACATCCCACCCCTTCTGAATTTTGCAAAATGTTCAAAATGTTTGATTGTTTAGTGTTATTTATGTATAAATGAACACAAAAAAATACTACTCGCATGAATCTGAAATTTTCACCCATTACGTCCTACCCCTTCTGAATTTTGCAAAATTTTCAAAATGTTTGATTGTTTAGTGTTATTTATGTATAAATGAACACAAAAAAATACTACTCGCATGAATCTGAAATTTTCACCCATTACGTCCCACCCCTTCTGAATTTTGCAAAATTTTCAAAATGGTTGATTGTTTAGTGTTATTTATGTATAAATGAACACAAAAAATACTACTCGCATGAATCTGAAATTTTCACCCATTACGTCCCACCCCTTCTGAATTTTGCAAAATTTTCAAAATGTTTGATTGTTTAGTGTTATTTATGTATAAATGAACACAAAAAAATACTACTCGCATGAATCTGAAATTTTCACCCATTACGTCCCACCCCTTCTGAATTTTGCAAAATTTTCAAAATGTTTGATTGTTTAGTGTTATTTATGTATAAATGAACACAAAAAAATACTACTCGCATGAATCTGAAATTTTCACCCATTACGTCCTACCCCTTCTGAATTTTGCAAAATTTTCAAAATGTTTGATTGTTTAGTGTTATTTATGTATAAATGAACACAAAAAAATACTACTCGCATGAATCTGAAATTTTCACCCATTACGTCCCACCCCTTCTGAATTTTGCAAAATTTTCAAAATGTTTGATTGTTTAGTGTTATTTATGTATAAATGAACACAAAAAAATACTACTCGCATGAATCTGAAATTTTCACCCATTACGTCCCACCCCTTCTGAATTTTGCAAAATTTTCAAAATGTCTGATTGTTTAGTGTTATTTATGTATAAGTGAACACAAAAAAATACTACTCGCATGAATCTGAAATTTTCACCCATTACGTCCCACCCCTTCTGAATTTTGCAAAATTTTCAAAATGTCTGATTGTTTAGTGTTATTTATGTATAAATGAACACAAAAAAATACTACTTGCATGAATCTGAAATTTTCACCCATTACGTCCCACCCCTTCTGAATTTTGCAAAATTTTCAAAATGTTTGATTGTTTAGTGTTATTTATGTATAAATGAACACAAAAAAATACTACTCGCATGAATCTGAAATTTTCACCCATTACGTCCCACCCCTTCTGAATTTTGCAAAATGTTCAAAATGTTTGATTGTTTAGTGTTATTTATGTATAAATGAACACAAAAAAATACTACTCGCATGAATCTGAAATTGTCACCCATTACGTCCCACCCCTTCTGAATTTTGCAAAATTTTCAAAATGTTTGATTGTTTAGTGTTATTTATGTATAAATGAACACAAAAAAATACTACTCGTATGAATCTGAAATTTTCACCCATTACGTCCCACCCCTTCTGAATTTTGCAAAATTTTCAAAATGTTTGATTGTTTAGTGTTATTTATGTATAAATGAACACAAAAAAATACTACTCGCATGAATCTGAAATTTTCACCCATTACGTCCCACCCCTTCTGAATTTTGCAAAATTTTCAAAATGTTTGATTGTTTAGTGTTATTTATGTATAAATGAACACAAAAAAATACTACTCGCATGAATCTGAAATTTTCACCCATTACGTCCCACCCCTTCTGAATTTTGCAAAATGTTCAAAATGTTTGATTGTTCAGTGTTATTTATGTATAAATGAATACAAAAAAATACTACTCGCATGAATCTGAAATTTTCACCCATTACGTCCCACCCCTTCTGAATTTTGCAAAATTTTCAAAATGTTTGATTGTTTAGTGTTATTTATGTATAAATGAACACAAAAAAATACTACTCGCATGAATCTGAAATTTTCACCCATTACGTCCCACCCCTTCTGAATTTTGCAAAATGTTCAAAATGTTTGATTGTTCAGTGTTATTTATGTATAAATGAATACAAAAAAATACTACTCGCATGAATCTGAAATTTTCACCCATTACGTCCCACCCCTTCTGAATTTTGCAAAATTTTCAAAATGTTTGATTGTTTAGTGTTATTTATGTATAAATGAACACAAAAAAATACTACTCGCATGAATCTGAAATTTTCACCCATTACGTCCCACCCCTAATACTAATAAGAAGAATGATAAAAAATATTAATAATTATTATAATAATAATCAAGGAATATAAAAAAGAGCAGTTATTATTTAAAAGGAATGTGTACTGACATTACTCACAATTGAATAGATTTTAGTAGCTATTTACAATTTCATGTGTTGATAATAAAAACACCTAATTACAGTGTATTTTGTAAGCGGCTGGTTCTGTTTAGATTACAGGGTGATTCATAAGTCACTTCACTTAGCTATTTAAAATGATTACCATATGAAGCACAAACATACTATGAACTTTTGATAATTGTTATCTTACTCTCTAATTACGGCTATTTGTTATTTTAAATTTGTTCGTTTATATATTTGTTTCTATATATATTTATTTCATAATCAATCAAATATGCTACAGAGAGTCGTAAATTCCTTGCAAAAAAGAATGCAGCTATGCATGCAGAACGAAGGTGGAAATTTTGAAAATTTGCTGTAATTTTAAACTCCTATAAATGAATTTGTTGAATAAACTTTCTGTTTTGTATTACCGTATTTTTTAACTTTAGAATTTCAAAAATAAATAGCTAAGTGACTTATGAATCACCCTGTATAACCGAAAAATAGCCTCGTCTAAAAAATTTCATAGCCGGCGTACTTGAGCGAACTAGATTATAATTGGAATAATAACATAGTAAAAGATGCCGTTTAAAGTGTTTTATTGTAACATAGCGTGAGGGATTATTTCGATCCCCACAGATTGTCTGTTGCCCTTTACGCTGAGAGAAACAACTGCTGGTCTATTTCAAGCAGTTTGTTTACGTCTAGTTGTTAAGATAGTCAGTTTTTAAGATAGTCGTATATTTGCAAGTAATTGTGATTTTGCTTGCTAGATTGTTTATGACTGCTTTTCCCTTAGACTTTTTAACACTTATGTGAGATTTTATTGACCTTATTGTTATTTTTTATGTTCTGCTTGCTAGATTGTTTATGACCACTTTTTAAAAAACTTTTTTAACACTTATTTTAGACTTTATTTACCTTATTGATAGTATGTATGTTCTGCTTGCTAGATTCTTTATGACCGCTTTTCCCTTGAACTTTTTGAAAAGTTATTTTAGATTTTATTGAACTTATTGTTAGTATATTTGTTCTGCTTGCTAGATTCTTTATGACCGCTTTGCCCTTGGATTTTTTGAACAGTTATTTTAGATTGTTATGGAACTTATTGTTGGAATGTATGTTCTGCTTGCTAGATTGTTTATGACCGCTTTTCCCTTGGACTTTTTAACACTTATTCTAGGTTTTATTTAACTTATAGCCGGTATATATGTTCTGCTTACTAGATTTTTTATGACCACTTTTTCCTTAGACTTTTTAAACAGTTATTTTAGATTTTATTGAAGATATTGTTAGTATGTATGTGTAGCTTGCTGGATTGTTTATGACCGGTTTCCCTTGGACTTTTTACACTTATTTGAGATTTTGGTGAACTTATTGTTGTCTATATGTTTTACTTGCTAGATTGTTTATGACCGCTTTTCCCTTAGATTTTTAAACAGTTATTTGAGATTTTATTGAAGATATTGTTAGTATGTATGTGTAGCTTGCTGGATTGTTTATGACCGGTTTCCCTTGGACTTTTTATACTTATTTGAGATTTTGGTGAACTTATTGTTAGTATGTATGTTTTACTTGCTAGATTGTTTACGACCGCTTTTCCTTTGAACTTTTCGAACACTTATTTGAGATTTTATTGTAGTTATTGCTAGTATTTAGCGTTTGCTTGCTAGATTGTTCATGATTGCTTTTCCCTTGGACTTTTTGAACGCTTATTTAAGATTTTATTGACCTTATTGTTGTATATATGTTTTGCTTGCTAGATTGTTTATGACCGCTTTGCCCTCGAACTTTCTGAGCAGACGTATGATCGAATCTACTGTTGGCAGATGTATTTGTATGTAACACTAACGTTTGAAAATAACTTTCCGTCAATCAGTCTTAAGTTTTGAATGGCAGATTCGTTTGTCAGTCACGCTTAATTTTTCAAGGAACATTTTCATCACTAAACGCGCATGTTGAATGGACACATCTAAAGAAAACTCGTGTTTATCTCTTTCTTCATATGAGTTCGTTTACACAAAAAATAAAAAGACCAGTTGAGACTGAAAAGGATATCCTCATCGAACAAAATGCGGCCCGTTAAGTTCCTAAACAAAACGTAGAAAGTATTGTTTTCGTTTTTATTCGTCTGAAATCGTAATCCGGTGTCTTTGTGTCTTAAAGAAATATGAGCAAATGAAGGCGTGGAATTTTGTCAGTCAATTGGAGATTCAAGATGGCGGAGTTTCAAGATGGAGGAGATTCGTGGAAACAAATGATCGCATAAACAAGTCTGCAAGATTGCGAAATATTTTATGTTGGCTTTTTAGATTCGAGTTGTATAGAAGCACAAACGATATTTAGTTATTGCTGTTTTATTCGTTCAACTAGAAATTGGAAGGTTCGCACTTTCAA
Organism: Sepiola atlantica; assembly: GCA_963556195.1. Classification (NCBI taxonomy): domain Eukaryota; kingdom Metazoa; phylum Mollusca; class Cephalopoda; order Sepiida; family Sepiolidae; genus Sepiola; species Sepiola atlantica. Next base: position 8,378,098 of record OY744555.1, on the reverse strand, counting down.
CCGATTGTACAGAGCTTATTGCTTTCAACTAGATATCCGAAATAATATGTATATATACATATATAGATATTTTGTTATATTATATATATATATATATATATATATATATTATTATTATTATATATTATATATATGTATATTTTATTATATATATTATATATATATATATATAATATATATATATTATTATTATTATATATTATATATATGTATATTTTATTATATATATTATATATATATATCATATATATTATATATATTATTATTATATATATTATATAT
>OY744555.1:8372816-8375316 GCA_963556195.1 Sepiola atlantica | reverse complement strand
ACACACACACATATACGCATCCTACGATCACGCACGCACGCAACAATATTTTTTGTGTTATACAAATTCGGCTAGACTTGGAAAAAGAAAGGAAGAAAGAAAAGAAGAGAGACAGACAGGCGTTAGCGTGTCATCAACCGACTGACAGACTGTGAAAGGTTTACAAGTTTGAATTCTGTCTAGATCCGAGATAGGATATATTTGAAAAATAAAAATTATATTTGAATCTAATGCATACACACACAGATGCCAATATGTATCTAAATACAAAACATTTGCATAGACATTCTATATTCGTAATATATTAATAATCTGAGTTCTAAAAATTCATCTTACATTAATTTTATAATCTATGGAAACCTATAATTATAACCTAATTCCAATCTAACATTGTCTAGTGATAATATTAGACACTTATACTTAAATTAATTCAATGATTAGTGTATTATCAGCAGAAAAATTTCTTACGGCTATCTTATTTTGAGTAAATAATCAGAATAAACAATTATCTTAAAGTACAATTATATATGCATACCTCCCAAAACACCTATAATGAATATCACCAAGTCAGTAATTACGTGTCCATAACATATATTATTATAAATACTTATTGTTTTTTTTTTTTATCTATTTGGCATCTTCACCGTTACAAATCTAGAGGTCTATCGGATTATTAGATATTTGTTATTTTAAATTTATATTTATGTCTGCATTTTGCCATAAGCTCATCGTGTTTGTTTAAAAGATTATTATTATTTTAAACAAACGCGATGAGCTTATGGCAAAATGCAGACATAAATGTAAATATATATATATATATATATATATATATATATATATATATATATATATATATATATATATATAGATAGATAGATAGATAGAGGGGGAGAGAGATAAATAGATAGATAGAGATATATATATATAAATAGATAGATTGAGACAGAGAGAAAGGGAGGGGGAGAGATAAATAGATACATATAGAGAGAGAGAGAGAAAGAGAGAGTGAGAGAGATAAATAGATATATATATATATATAGAGAGAGAGATAGAGAGAGAGGGGGGGAGAGATAGATAGATAGATAGAGAGAGAGAGAAGCAGTGGTTTAAATTCCAATTTATTCGCCATGAATTCTCGAAATAAATGACCGGCAAAAGAGCATCTGACAAGGATGACGCAAATTGCAAATTAAATTGACGAAGATGAAGACGCGTCTCCCATGGGAGGCGATCGTCGCCGTCATCGTAATTTGGGATGTTCGTTTGCCAAGCACAGAATTTCAAACCCGAGCAACTGGCATTTAATTCGTGCCTTCCATCGACAAACAAACCGCAACGAATAATTACCATTCTTTTTTTTTTTCTGTTTTAGTAAAACCATAATTGGTAATAAAATCGATAGAAAATCAATACCATCGCAGAACGTAATTACGTATTATTGGTAGTCAAATAACATTAGCATCGTTCGAGATTGTGTTGGTAGCGTGTAATGTTTGGCATGACGAATAATAAGTGAGAGCGGGGGGGGGGGAGAAAGATTTGAAGTGTGTGTGTGTGGGGGGTAAAGAATGCCGATCCGCGTTACAAATAATCTTAAACTTTACCATTACAAAAAAAAAATCTAAAAATTTCACAAAAAAAACGGCAGCTCATTTTTCTCACATTTCTCTCCATTTAAATTAAAAAAAAAAAAGAAGCTACGTCATCTCATCGACAATGTTCCAAATTTTATCGAAGACTTAAAAAATTTTTTTTTTTTTCATATATATAATAAAAGTACGTGTGTCCGGTTCGCTACAAGAATCACGTATGCAAATTGTTGTGACCCTTTATTAGGGGCCGAAATAAAGACACGGAAACACGGGCTTACAGGAACAAAGATATATTATTGAAGAAAAAGAATATATATACAAGAAGTGGTATTCTGGATTGCCAGTATAGAACTGGGTTGGAAGATGTCTGAGAGTTGGAATATTTCTCGCATTTTATCATGGATGGACGAGTCCATTTGTTCTTCGGCACCATAACAGTATATATATAATCAAACTGTCGGCAAGAAATAACACTTTTAACACGTCTTTATAAAAGACACTAGAATAATACCCGTCCCAGGGCGGGTAAAATTCCTCAAACAGAACAGTTTTGCACCACTTTTATGACCCCTTAGAAAGATCAAAATATAATTTTACTAAACCTTATGTCAAGAATCCTTATTCCAATTTTGATCAAAATCCGTTACATCCATTTTGATTCGAGAAAATGTAAAAAATTCAAGGCTTAAGCTTAAGGGGTCTTAAGAAGAAATTGAAATTCAAGGAATTTTGCTTAATTGGTGTCTAATGACTATGCATCAAATTCAATGCAAATCTGAAATATTCAAACGGGGCGTTATGCTCATAGTGTACCCCTTAAAAAGCTTTTCAAATGCTTTTAAGAAACTGAAATTTGATTAATAACTATTAACATTTCACAAAAATTGGAGCTTTCTGAATTTTCATGA
>OY744555.1:8337816-8365316 GCA_963556195.1 Sepiola atlantica | reverse complement strand
GCCGTGGCAGTTCCCGCTTGAACAACTGGTCATTTTTAACACCAAAAAAGAATATGTGGCATATGTTTAAATTCTCGTACCTTCACTTCTTTCGTCGGGTGGAGGGGTGTCGTCTAGTGGTTGAGTTCTCTCTTCGTTTCTGTACTGCCGTGAACATCGCCGTTCGCTGTGTCTGCAACAAAACCTTCATGACCGATTCCCGAGACAAACAATCTTTTAAACTTTTAATTCTGTTTTATTCAGGCGTTAGTCTACCGTTGATCTTGGAGATGTTTCACTAACGCCGAGGGAGACACCAAATTACTACTCTATCGTAGTTCATTCCTAAATTAAGTCCTTAGCCATTCGAGGAGGGGGAGGAAAAAGAAATCTCATGCCTGATTCTTTTAGAGAATTTAATTAATTGAAGACTACATAGAGAAATCGTCCGTTCGGCTCGCTTCCAAAACCCAGACTGGCAAAACACAGCTTCCAACACAAAAGCCCGTGACGTCACAGAGCCATCATTGCAGGTGCACATTAACTCTTGATCTGAGGTCTCGTCAACGTAGTGATCCTGTCAGCGTCTGTGAGCTCCGACTGTGAGAACAGCCCCATTCTGCACTCGACTGTACGGGTCCACCCGCACTAAATCGCGCAAGTCAAACCAAACGATTTCCAACACATACGCCCACCTCAAGATGCGTCCGGTCTTGCAGGGCCACTATCCAACAGAGTTAATTCTCAACTTAGCATCATAAAATAGACCCAGGAACCAGTTTCCATGGTTCTCTAATGAAATAATTAAAAAGAAACGTATTTGTTATGATAAAGAAATGTGTGACAACTCAGCATGATACTAAACTGAGGAAATAAGGCAGTTCATCGTGTTTCTGTAACTAGCATCTGGTTGTAGCAGGTTTTGATTGGCCCATTCCTGTTCCGAGGCGGATGGGCGTCCTCCAGTTAATCATTCGTGCTTCCGCGCCATGGTTGAACCACACCAATACCAGAAGCCGACAGATAAAAGGCCACCGAAATGGCCGAGTTTCTGTCGGACTGATTGTCAAAAGTTGTTAAGCAACTGAAGTTAGAGAGAGAGAGATGGGGGGGGGGAGAAAGAGAGTGCGAGAGAGAGAAAGAGATAGAGAGAGAGAGAGAGATCGAGAGAGAGAGATATAGAGAGAGAAAGAGAGAGAGAGAGATCGAGAGAGAGAGAAAGAGAAAGAGAGAGAAAGAGAGAGAGAAAGAGAGAGAGAAAGAGATATATATATAGAGAGAGATATAGAAATAGAGAGAGAGAGAAAGAAAGAGAGAAAGATAAAGAGGGAGAGAGAGAGATAGAAAGAGAGAGAGATAGAGATAGAAAGAGAGAGAGATAAAGAGGGAGAAAGAGAGATCGAGAGAGAAAGAAAGTGAGAGAGATAGAGAGAGATCGAGAGAGAGAGATTGAGAGAGAGATAGAGATAGAGAGAGAGAAAGAGAGAGAGAGTCAGAGAGAGATAGAGAAAGAGAGATCGAGAGATCGAGATCGAGAGAGAGAGAGAGAGTGAGAGAGGGTGAGAGAGATAGATAGAGAGAGAAAGAAAGTGAAAGAGATAGAGAGAGATCGAGAGAGAGATTGAGAGAGAGATAGAGATAGAGAGAGAGAAAGAGAGAGAGAGGGGGGGGAGAGATATAGATAGAGAGAGAGAAAGTGAGAGAGAGATAGAAAGAGATCGAGAGATAGAGATTGAGAGAGAGATAGAGATAGAGAGAGAGAAATAGAGAGAGAGATAGAGATAGAGAAAAAAAAAGAGAGAGAGAGAGAGAGATAGAGAGAGAGAAAGAGAGATAGAGAGGGGGTATTTTCTTCCTCCTCACCGCAGGAAAGTGTGGCACAGATGGGGGAACTCTGGCCTATGAAAACCAATTGCCTGGGTAACTCCGTCGGGGCTCTTAAGGCAGTTGGCATTGAACAAGGGTTCCCCTCCAAACACTACCCATAGCCAATACCATAACCCGGCACATAAAAGGCCACCGGACTGGTTACCAAGAACAGATCCTCGACTGGTATCTTCTAGTCAAACGTCTTTACGCAACAGAAATCTATAGAAGAGTCTATATAGTCACAAAATAGGGTACATCAGCGCCACATCATAACAATATATATATATATATATAAGTATACATTTTTATTTATACAAACATTATTGGTTACATATGTGCATACATGTTTCGGTTGCACTTTTCCCAGAAAGTCAACCTCATCAGACCAAGAATTTTCGAGAAATGGTCTGATGAGGTTGACTTTCTGGGAAAAGTGCAACCGAAAAATGTATGCACATATGTAACCAATAATGTTAGTATAAATAAAAATTTATACTTATAAACAGCTCTACTTGTTATTGAGCACTTTTTATAAACACTGGAGTTTCTACGGATTTACATTTACAGAAACTAATACAATACATGTACTATATATATATATATATATATATATATATATATATATATATATATATATATATATATATATATATATATATATATGTGTGTGTGTGTGTGTGTGTATATATATATATATATATATATATATATATATATATATATTAATATATATATTTATTTGTTTTTATTCTTATCTATGTACGTATATTTGTTATTGTTTATTTATCTATGGACGTATACGTTTCGTCTCTTTTCAATCAAGACTCATCAGCATAGAAGTATGACTATTCACTAGTCACACGATTCGAAACCCTGGATTACAAGAATTTTTCAACCCCCAACGTTGCTAACCGATAGGCCAATTCTGAACAGCTAATGATAATTTTAACACATTTTAAAGCGGCGAGACATACAGGCATTCAACTTCTATAAGTGAAGGAATGGTGCATATAAAGCAAGTGACGTCACGCTGTGTTAGTACTACCATTTACAGTGCTCTACTTTTTAATGAGGAGCTGCAAATATAAATATTTGTTATTGTTTATTTATCTATATATATATATAAATATATATATATATATATATATAAATATATATGTATATAAATATATATATATATATATATATATATATATATATATATATATATATATATATATATATATATATATATATATATATATATATATATATATATATATATATATATATATATATATATTCAAATAGCGCCAATATGCGCTAAACATCGACCGGACTCTACTATCTTAACGTCTATTACACCTTGACATGTTTTTTTTCTACCGTGATTCGAACCCTCGGGGTTAATACCATCAAAATGAGGAGGAAGAAGAAATATAAACTATAAAAATGAAAAATACATTTTCATTAAAATCACACAATGTGTTGATTCTCAAAAATATTTCACTTAAATGCATTTTCATGGGTTTTTCAAAGATGTCAATTTCCTTATATATATATATATATATATATATATATATATATATATATATATATATATATATATATATATATATATATATATTAGTACTTCATGCATCCACATAAAATATTATAACGAGAAATAATTTTTTATGTGTCAGTTTTCAGTATTTACTTCAACAGTGCTCGATACGTAAGTAGAGCTAGGTAGTAAGCAATGAAAATATATATGACAATAAAGCTACACAGAGGCTCCCGTGTTTCATCCCCGGGGGGGAATCGTCAGGCTATATATTTTCATTGCTTACTATATATATATATATATATATATATATATATATATATATATATATATATATATATATATATATATAAAGCCTGACGATTCCCCCATTGATGAAACGCGGAAGCCTCTGTGTAGCTTAATTGTCATAAATATATTTTCATAAGTTACTATCTAGCTGTACTTATGTATCGAGCACTGTTACAGAGAGGGCGAAGCATTACTCTCAGAAAACACCACTCACAGAAAACATTACTCTTTCAAAACATTAATGTTTGAAAACATTACTCTTCAGCATTGATAATCGTCTTTGTTCTCAAAATGATTGCCCCTCAGACATCGCCTTCTAGTATCTATTTGGCGAGACAATAAAAGAGAAGAATGAGGTTTTGTTTTTTTTGAAGAATCAGATTAAACAAGCCGCGCATGCGTGGTCCCCCTCTGTATGTAACTCGATGTGGCGAGTGTAAAATGCAATAAATTTGGACAATTTGGGGCATTTTTGACCCCCTGGGGGCGCGAACCAAAATTTTTCTGAGGTCATTTTATATCCAGAACAATTACCTCTACATTTTGGCCAAGTTTCAGAAATATTGAATGGATGGATCAAACGTTATGGGAAAAAAGGGTCATTTTTGTCATTTTGGGGTCTTTTGAGCCCCTGGAGGCGCGAACCAGTTTTTTTCCAAGATTAGCGATACTTATTTTCTATTAGGAACAATTGCCTCCATATTTTGGCCAAGTTTCAGAGAAATTGAATGGATTGATGACAAGTTATGGGGCAAAAAATGTCATTTTTTGCCATTTTGGGGCCTTTTGACCCCCCGGGGGGCTAACCAGATTTTTTTTCAAAAATCGGAGAATGTCACTTTCTAACCTGACAAAAGTTACAACTTCATGCAAAATTTCAGAGAAATTCAATGGATGGTAGCGGAGAAAAATCCGGACGGACAGACGGACAGACGGACGGACAGACGGACGGACGGACGGAAATGCCTCAAAACATAGGTATCCCGATTTTATAAATCGGGGGACCAATAATAGGGTTGGGGATAAACTTATCGATACTAGGACATGCCGTAACCAGGAATTGATCGGATCGGGCCTTTCCAACCTCCCGTTTAGATGAATTAAAGGACGAAGTGTAATGATGGCTTAGCAACGAGGATTCCGTCCTTAGGCATCACGGGTCGCCACCCACGGCCTACAGGTGGCCCCGTTTTCGGTGATGGTGTACGCCTCTGCATGGGGTTGCAGTCAACGAAATCGTGGCCCTGCCGACGAGGCAAACATTTCTATAATGACTAACAATACGTAATACGCGCGTGTACTTGTATGTATATCCGTTGTCGTTATCTAATTAACTGCGAAGGAGACGGCAGCAACAACATGGTCTCTACAAAATATCTGTCCTCATCTTCATTCAGTCTCGGTGAGCCGAAATTTCGCCATTGCAGACATTTCGCTTTCTGTCTATTTAAAATAAAAACAAAATTGCGTGCCGTCTTTTTTTAGTAAAACACAAGAACCTCTTCCTTTGGAATGCAATACGACCCCACACCTCTCTTGCCCTTAAGCACACCTGTAGTGCCCCAGCGATTAAAACGGTATACCACTTTCTTTCATCGACACCGCTACCACTACACATACACATACACACACACTCATATATATATATATATATATATATATATATATATATATATATATATATATATATATATATATATATATATATATATATATATATATACAGGGTGGGCAAAAATAAGGGTCCTATTTTTAAAAATTCATAACTTTTTTATTTATTGATTTAAAAAAATTTTTTTTTTTAGAATAAGTAAAGGACCCCTTCCGAAGCAAGCATGAGCCGTATTAGCCCTAAGAAACGTACCCTCATTTAGAAAACATTATTTTTGCTTAAAAAACTCAAAACAGTGTAAAAAACAATACTTTAGTTTTTGTAAGTTTTAAGAAGTGTTTTTCGGCTAAAATTTGTTTTGTTTATTTCAAAAAATCTCGGAAGGGTCAGTCTACACACACATAAAGTTTGGTGAGTTTAACTTTTATTTTGTGGAAGTTATTCAAATTCAAGTTATTCAAATTTAAAGATAGGACCCTTATTTTGGCCCACCCTGTATATATATATATATAAAGTGGTGTACTAAAAGCGAACTTTTAGGAAAGGTAAAACCTATTGTAAAGAGTATACAGCTCAATATCCAGGATAAAGCAGGTAGATATGAAGAAGAATGGAAAGGAATTCTCATTGAATCCTCTCTCATTACATCTCGTGCCTTTAACGACCTACCTATCTACATCTTATTCTCTCCGTTGGACTTTTCGACACCGGACTTTTTAGCAATCGGACATTTGCTTGCATTCGGACAGAGTTTTGCCCTGTGTTTCTTTCCCTACAACTTTTATTTCATTTTTTCAAATTTTAAATCTTGGCCATTGCCAACTTATCTATCCCAGCGACTTCCTCTGATGATAAGATTTTGATCTTTGAAAAGCCTGGCTTAAGGAAAATTTAACTTGAATAAATTGCCTTTTTGCGGAATATACCTTGCTCTGAGCAATTGAATTGAATTTTGATTTGGCTTTTGCTTCTCTAATTCCTTTCCATTCTTCTTCATATATATATATATATATATATATACGTATATTTGGAGAGTTTTCCAAGATATTTTTTCTTTTTTCAACGATTATATTGTATTATTTATTTGTTTATTTATTTATTTATTTACCACTACACATACACACACACACACACATATATATATATATATATATATATATATATATATATATATATATATATATATATATATATATATATATATATATATACGTATATTTGGAGAGTTTACCAAGATATTTTTCTTTTTTCAACGATTATATTGTATTATTTATTTGTTTATTTATTTATTTATTTACCACTACACATACACACACACACACAAATATATATATATATATATATATATATATATGTATATATATATATATATATATATATATATATATATATATATATATATATATTTGGAGAGTTTACCAAGATATTTTTTCTTTTTTCAACGATTATATTGTATTATTTATTTATTTATTTATCTTGTAAAGCTATTGTTCCCTACACGTGTTTCTCTACCTAAGCAAGGCGCTTGTTTGGCGGTTCATCAAGGGAGATACAAACCTAAGATATTGACCTCAACAACTGGCAATACCCAACAGGGGATTGACCTAGTTGAAATCACTTAAGAAGGGGGGGGGAGCAAAACAGGATCAAAATACAGTTCAAACAAAATCTCCGTATTTTGTGCGAACGTTTACGACCGACATCGGTCGTCGTCAGGCGGTTGCAAAATGAAATAAATTGTCGGTCGTAAACGATCGCACAAAATACGGAGATTTTGGATTCTAACATCAAATCCGTCGTACGAAGACTAGAAAAAAACGGATCAAAAGCTAAATAAGCAGAAGTTGGCACTTCTGTTTAATCAAACATGTATAAAGGAGAGAATGCTGCCCAATTATACAAATATATATATATATATATATATATATATATATTGCGTTAGCATGAAACATCGATGTCTGTAGGTATTTAAATAATTAATATTTATTTATAAAAAATATTATTGTTTATCAGCCCCCTCCCACAAAGGCTGGGCACTCTCGAGTAGCTTTAATAACAAGCAGTAAATATAGCTATATGCACGATCCGAACGCCGTTTCGTAGATCACTCTATACTGCCTGGTACATAGCCGCCGATTTTCGCTATTTACATTTAAAGTTTCTCTATATTTACTAACTAATTGGCTATGGCTGATGGGTAAGATCCCCGATTACGAATCAGTGGCGATTTGTGATCGGGGTTCGCGCCAACCGACCGTTGAGTATTAGTTCATACACTGAACGATGTCTGTAGGTATTTAAATAATTAATATTTATTTATAAAAATATTATTGTTTATATATATATATATATATATATATATATATATATATATATATATATATATATATATATATATATAAACAATAATATTTTATATATATATATATATAATGTATAATGTATTTTTACGTAATTATTTTTATATGTGATTGTAGCGTTCGTTGTTATTTTGCTTACTATTATTCCGATTGTCTCACTTCCTAAGTGATTAAGATGCAGAAAATTGCATTATTAGTCGCCCTTAACTTCATAGGACGTATTTTGCGTTAATATATATTTTTATTTATTTTATACGTACACAAAAGTAATCCATGGACACCTGTTTCTGGCTCACAGCCGTCATCAGCATGGCTAACTTAGACAGAGATCGAACCTTCGATGTTGATGTCTGTAGTCCAGTGTTATACCACCAAGACGCTCCGTCTAGAAATATGTACGATTTTTATCACCTAAATATTTAATGTATTTTTATGTAATTATTTTTATTGGTGATTGTAGCGTTCGTTGTTATTTTTTGTTGCTTACTATTATTTCGATTGTCCCACTTTCCTAAGTGATTAAGATGCAGAAAATTGCATTATTAGTCGCCCTTAACTTCATAGGATGTATTTTTTTCCGTTAATATATATTTTTATTTATTTTATACGATTTTTATCACCTAAATATTTAATGTATTTTTATGTAATTATTTTTATTAGTGATTGTAGCGTTCGTTGTTATTTTTTGTTGCTTACTATTATTTCGATTGTCTCACTTCCTAAGTGATTAAGATGCAGAAAATTGCATTATTAGTCGCCCTTAACTTCATAGGACGCATTTTTCGTTAATATATATTTTTATTTATTTTATACGATTTTTATCACCTAAATATTTAATGTATTTTTATGTAATTATTTTTATTGGTGATTGTAGCGTTCGTTGTTATTTTTTGTTGCTTACTATTATTTCGATTGTCTCACTTTCCTAAGTGATTAAGATGCAGAAAATTGAATTATTAGTCGCCCTTAACTTCATAGGATGTATTTTTCGTTATTATATATTTTTATTTATTTTATACGATTTTTATCACCTAAATATTTAATGTATTTTTATGTAATTATTTTTATTGGTGATTGTAGCGTTCGTTGTTATTTTTTGTTGCTTACTATTATTTCGATTGTCTCACTTCCTAAGTGATTAAGATGCAGAAAATTGCATTATTAGTCGCCCTTAACTTCATAGGACGCATTTTTCGTTAATATATATTTTTATTTATTTTATACGATTTTTATCACCTAAATATTTAATGTATTTTTATGTAATTATTTTTATTGGTGATTGTAGCGTTCGTTGTTATTTTTTGTTGCTTACTATTATTTCGATTGTCTCACTTCCTAAGTGATTAAGATGCAGAAAATTGAATTATTAGTCGCCCTTAACTTCATAGGATGTATTTTTCGTTAATATATATTTTTATTTATTTTATACGATTTTTATCATCTAAATATTTAATGTATTTTTATGTAATTATTTTTATTGGTGATTACAGCGTTCGTTGTTATTTTTTGTTGCTTACTATTATTTCGATTGTCCCACTTTCCTAAGTGATTAAGATGCAGAAAATAGCATTATTAGTCGCCCTTAACTTCATAGGATGTATTTTTTTCCGTTAATATATATTTTTATTTATTTTATACGATTTTTATCACCTAAATATTTAATGTATTTTTATGTAATTATTTTTATTGGTGATTGTAGCGTTCGTTGTTATTTTTTGTTGCTTACTATTATTTCGATTGTCCCACTTTCCTAAGTGATTAAGATGCAGAAAATAGCATTATTAGTCGCCCTTAACTTCATAGGATGTATTTTTTTCCGTTAATATATATTTTTATTTATTTTATACGATTTTTATCACCTAAATATTTAATGTATTTTTATGTAATTATTTTTATTGGTGATTGTAGCGTTCGTTGTTATTTTTTGTTGCTTACTATTATTTCGATTGTCTCACTTCCTAAGTGATTAAGATGCGGAAAATTGCATTATTAGTCGCCCTTCATAGGATGTATTTTGCGTTAATATATATTTTTATTTATTTTATACGATTTGTATCACCTAAATATTTAATGTATTTTTATGTAATTATTTTTATTGGTGATTGTAGCGTTCGTTGTTATTTTGATTACTATTATTTCGATTGTCTCACTTCCTAAGTGATTAAGATGCAGAAAATTGAATTATTAGTCGCCCTTTACTTCATAGGATGTATTTTTCGTTATTATATATTTTTATTGATTTTATACGATTTTTATCACCTAAATATTTAATGTATTTTTATGTAATTATTTTTATTGGTGATTGTAGCGTTCGTTGTTATTTTTTGTTGCTTACTATTATTTCGATTGTCTCACTTTCCTAAGTGATTAAGATGCAGAAAATTGAATTATTAGTCGCCCTTAACTTCATAGGATGTATTTTTCGTTATTATATATTTTTATTTATTTTATACGATTTTTATCACCTAAATATTTAATGTATTTTTATGTAATTATTTTTATTGGTGATTGTAGCGTTCGTTGTTATTTTTTGTTGCTTACTATTATTTCGATTGTCTCACTTCCTAAGTGATTAAGATGCAGAAAATTGAATTATTAGTCGCCCTTAACTTCATAGGACGCATTTTTCGTTAATATATATTTTTATTTATTTTATACGATTTTTATCACCTAAATATTTAATGTATTTTTATGTAATTATTTTTGTTGGTGATTGTAGCGTTCGTTGTTATTTTTTGTTGCTTACTATTATTTCGATTGTCTCACTTCCTAAGTGATTAAGATGCAGAAAATTGCATTATTAGTCGCCCTTAACTTCATAGGACGCATTTTTTGTTAATATATATTTTTATTTATTTTATACGATTTTTATCACCTAAATATTTAATGTATTTTTATGTAATTATTTTTATTGGTGATTGTAGCGTTCGTTGTTATTTTTTGTTGCTTACTATTATTTCGATTGTCCCACTTTCCTAAGTGATTAAGATGCAGAAAATTGCATTATTAGTCGCACTTAACTTCATAGGATGTATTTTTTTCCGTTAATATATATTTTTATTTATTTTATACGATTTTTATCACCTAAATATTTAATGTATTTTTATGTAATTATTTTTATTGGTGATTGTAGCGTTCGTTGTTATTTTTTGTTGCTTACTATTATTTCGATTGTCTCACTTCCTAAGTGATTAAGATGCAGAAAATTGCATTATTAGTCGCCCTTCATAGGATGTATTTTGCGTTAATATATATTTTAATTTATTTCATACGATTTGTATCACCTAAATATTTAATGTATTTTTATGTAATTATTTTTATTGGTGATTGTAGCGTTCGTTGTTATTTTGCTTACTATTATTTCGATTGTCTCACTTCCTAAGTGATTAAGATGCAGAAAATTGAATTATTAGTCGCCCTTAACTTCATAGGATGTATTTTTCGTTATTATATATTTTTATTTATTTTATACGATTTTTATCACCTAAATATTTAATGTATTTTTATGTAATTATTTTTATTGGTGATTGTAGCGTTCGTTGTTATTTTTTGTTGCTTACTATTATTTCGATTGTCTCACTTTCCTAAGTGATTAAGATGCAGAAAATTGAATTATTAGTCGCCCTTAACTTCATAGGATGTATTTTTCGTTATTATATATTTTTATTTATTTTATACGATTTTTATCACCTAAATATTTAATGTATTTTTATGTAATTATTTTTGTTGGTGATTGTAGCGTTCGTTGTTATTTTTTGTTGCTTACTATTATTTCGATTGTCTCACTTCCTAAGTGATTAAGATGCAGAAAATTGCATTATTAGTCGCCCTTGACTTCATAGGACGCATTTTTTGTTAATATATATTTTTATTTATTTTATACGATTTTTATCACCTAAATATTTAATGTATTTTTATGTAATTATTTTTATTGGTGATTGTAGCGTTCGTTGTTATTTTTTGTTGCTTACTATTATTTCGATTGTCCCACTTTCCTAAGTGATTAAGATGCAGAAAATTGCATTATTAGTAGCCCTTAACTTCATAGGATGTATTTTTTTCCGTTAATATATATTTTTATTTATTTTATACGATTTTTATCACCTAAATATTTAATGTATTTTTATGTAATTATTTTTATTGGTGATTGTAGCGTTCGTTGTTATTTTTTGTTGCTTACTATTATTTCGATTGTCTCACTTCCTAAGTGATTAAGATGCGGAAAATTGCATTATTAGTCGCCCTTCATAGGATGTATTTTGCGTTAATATATATTTTTATTTATTTTATACGATTTGTATCACCTAAATATTTAATGTATTTTTATGTAATTATTTTTATTGGTGATTGTAGCGTTCGTTGTTATTTTGCTTACTATTATTTCGATTGTCTCACTTCCTAAGTGATTAAGATGCAGAAAATTGAATTATTAGTCGCCCTTAACTTCATAGGATGTATTTTTCGTTATTATATATTTTTATTTATTTTATACGATTTTTATCACCTAAATATTTAATGTATTTTTATGTAATTATTTTTATTGGTGATTGTAGCGTTCGTTGTTATTTTTTGTTGCTTACTATTATTTCGATTGTCTCACTTTCCTAAGTGATTAAGATGCAGAAAATTGAATTATTAGTCGCCCTTAACTTCATAGGATGTATTTTTCGTTATTATATATTTTTATTTATTTTATACGATTTTTATCACCTAAATATTTAATGTATTTTTATGTAATTATTTTTATTGGTGATTGTAGCGTTCGTTGTTATTTTTTGTTGCTTACTATTATTTCGATTGTCTCACTTCCTAAGTGATTAAGATGCAGAAAATTGAATTATTAGTCGCCCTTAACTTCATAGGACGCATTTTTCGTTAATATATATTTTTATTTATTTTATACGATTTTTATCACCTAAATATTTAATGTATTTTTATGTAATTATTTTTGTTGGTGATTGTAGCGTTCGTTGTTATTTTTTGTTGCTTACTATTATTTCGATTGTCTCACTTCCTAAGTGATTAAGATGCAGAAAATTGCATTATTAGTCGCCCTTAACTTCATAGGACGCATTTTTTGTTAATATATATTTTTATTTATTTTATACGATTTTTATCACCTAAATATTTAATGTATTTTTATGTAATTATTTTTATTGGTGATTGTAGCGTTCGTTGTTATTTTTTGTTGCTTACTATTATTTCGATTGTCCCACTTTCCTAAGTGATTAAGATGCAGAAAATTGCATTATTAGTCGCCCTTAACTTCATAGGATGTATTTTTTTCCGTTAATATATATTTTTATTTATTTTATACGATTTTTATCACCTAAATATTTAATGTATTTTTATGTAATTATTTTTTATTGGTGATTGTAGCGTTCGTTGTTATTTTTTGTTGCTTACTATTATTTCGATTGTCTCACTTCCTAAGTGATTAAGATGCGGAAAATTGCATTATTAGTCGCCCTTCATAGGATGTATTTTGCGTTAATATATATTTTTATTTATTTTATACGATTTGTATCACCTAAATATTTAATGTATTTTTATGTAATTATTTTTATTGGTGATTGTAGCGTTCGTTGTTATTTTGCTTACTATTATTTCGATTGTCTCACTTCCTAAGTGATTAAGATGCAGAAAATTGAATTATTAGTCGCCCTTAACTTCATAGGATGTATTTTTCGTTATTATATATTTTTATTTATTTTATACGATTTTTATCACCTAAATATTTAATGTATTTTTATGTAATTATTTTTATTGGTGATTGTAGCGTTCGTTGTTATTTTTTGTTGCTTACTATTATTTCGATTGTCTCACTTTCCTAAGTGATTAAGATGCAGAAAATTGAATTATTAGTCGCCCTTAACTTCATAGGATGTATTTTTCGTTATTATATATTTTTATTTATTTTATACGATTTTTATCACCTAAATATTTAATGTATTTTTATGTAATTATTTTTATTGGTGATTGTAGCGTTCGTTGTTATTTTTTGTTGCTTACTATTATTTCGATTGTCTCACTTCCTAAGTGATTAAGATGCAGAAAATTGAATTATTAGTCGCCCTTAACTTCATAGGACGCATTTTTCGTTAATATATATTTTTATTTATTTTATACGATTTTTATCACCTAAATATTTAATGTATTTTTATGTAATTATTTTTGTTGGTGATTGTAGCGTTCGTTGTTATTTTTTGTTGCTTACTATTATTTCGATTGTCTCACTTCCTAAGTGATTAAGATGCAGAAAATTGCATTATTAGTCGCCCTTAACTTCATAGGACGCATTTTTTGTTAATATATATTTTTATTTATTTTATACGATTTTTATCACCTAAATATTTAATGTATTTTTATGTAATTATTTTTATTGGTGATTGTAGCGTTCGTTGTTATTTTTTGTTGCTTACTATTATTTCGATTGTCCCACTTTCCTAAGTGATTAAGATGCAGAAAATTGCATTATTAGTCGCCCTTAACTTCATAGGATGTATTTTTTTCCGTTAATATATATTTTTATTTATTTTATACGATTTTTATCACCTAAATATTTAATGTATTTTTATGTAATTATTTTTATTGGTGATTGTAGCGTTCGTTGTTATTTTTTGTTGCTTACTATTATTTCGATTGTCTCACTTCCTAAGTGATTAAGATGCGGAAAATTGCATTATTAGTCGCCCTTCATAGGATGTATTTTGCGTTAATATATATTTTTATTTATTTTATACGATTTGTATCACCTAAATATTTAATGTATTTTTATGTAATTATTTTTATTGGTGATTGTAGCGTTCGTTGTTATTTTGCTTACTATTATTTCGATTGTCTCACTTCCTAAGTGATTAAGATGCAGAAAATTGAATTATTAGTCGCCCTTAACTTCATAGGATGTATTTTTCGTTATTATATATTTTTATTTATTTTATACGATTTTTATCACCTAAATATTTAATGTATTTTTATGTAATTATTTTTATTGGTGATTGTAGCGTTCGTTGTTATTTTTTGTTGCTTACTATTATTTCGATTGTCTCACTTTCCTAAGTGATTAAGATGCAGAAAATTGCATTATTAGTCGCCCTTAACTTCATAGGATGTATTTTTCGTTATTATATATTTTTATTTATTTTATACGATTTTTATCACCTAAATATTTAATGTATTTTTATGTAATTATTTTTATTGGTGATTGTAGCGTTCGTTGTTATTTTTTGTTGCTTACTATTATTTCGATTGTCTCACTTCCTAAGTGATTAAGATGCAGAAAATTGCATTATTAGTCGCCCTGTACTTCATAGGATGTATTTTTCGTTATTATATATTTTTATTTATTTTATACGATTTTTATCACCTAAATATTTAATGTATTTTTATGTAATTATTTTTATTGGTGATTGTAGCGTTCGTTGTTATTTTTTGTTGCTTACTATTATTTCGATTGTCTCACTTCCTAAGTGATTAAGATGCAGAAAATTGCATTATTAGTCGCCCTTAACTTCATAGGACGCATTTTTCGTTAATATATATTTTTATTTATTTTATACGATTTTTATCACCTAAATATTTAATGTATTTTTATGTAATTATTTTTGTTGGTGATTGTAGCGTTCGTTGTTATTTTTTGTTGCTTACTATTATTTCGATTGTCTCACTTCCTAAGTGATTAAGATGCAGAAAATTGCATTATTAGTCGCCCTTAACTTCATAGGACGCATTTTTTGTTAATATATATTTTTATTTATTTTATACGATTTTTATCACCTAAATATTTAATGTATTTTTATGTAATTATTTTTATTGGTGATTGTAGCGTTCGTTGTTATTTTTTGTTGCTTACTATTATTTCGATTGTCTCACTTCCTAAGTGATTAAGATGCAGAAAATTGAATTATTAGTCGCCCTTTACTTCATAGGATGTATTTTTCGTTATTATATATTTTTATTTATTTTATACGATTTTTATCACCTAAATATTTAATGTATTTTTATGTAATTATTTTTATTGGTGATTGTAGCGTTCGTTGTTATTTTTTGTTGCTTACTATTATTTCGATTGTCTCACTTTCCTAAGTGATTAAGATGCAGAAAATTGAATTATTAGTCGCCCTTAACTTCATAGGATGTATTTTTCGTTATTATATATTTTTATTTATTTTATACGATTTTTATCACCTAAATATTTAATGTATTTTTATGTAATTATTTTTATTGGTGATTGTAGCGTTCGTTGTTATTTTTTGTTGCTTACTATTATTTCGATTGTCTCACTTCCTAAGTGATTAAGATGCAGAAAATTGAATTATTAGTCGCCCTTAACTTCATAGGACGCATTTTTCGTTAATATATATTTTTATTTATTTTATACGATTTTTATCACCTAAATATTTAATGTATTTTTATGTAATTATTTTTATTGGTGATTGTAGCGTTCGTTGTTATTTTGCTTACTATTGTTTCGATTGTCTCACTTTCCTAAGTGATTAAGATGCGGAAAATTGCATTATTAGTCGCCCTTCATAGGATGTATTTTGCGTTAATATATATTTTTATTTATTTTATACGATTTGTATCACCTAAATATTTAATGTATTTTTATGTAATTATTTTTATTGGTGATTGTAGCGTTCGTTGTTATTTAGCTTACTATTATTTCGATTGTCCCACTTTCCTAAGTGATTAAGATGCAGAAAATTGCATTATTAGTCGCCCTTAACTTCATAGGATGTATTTTTTTCCGTTAATATATATTTTTATTTATTTTATACGATTTTTATCACCTAAATATTTAATGTATTTTTATGTAATTATTTTTGTTGGTGATTGTAGCGTTCGTTGTTATTTTTTGTTGCTTACTATTATTTCGATTGTCTCACTTCCTAAGTGATTAAGATGCGGAAAATTGCATTATTAGTCGCCCTTCATAGGATGTATTTTGCGTTAATATATATTTTTATTTATTTTATACGATTTGTATCACCTAAATATTTAATGTATTTTTATGTAATTATTTTTATTGGTGATTGTAGCGTTCGTTGTTATTTAGCTTACTATTATTTCGATTTTCTCACTTCCTAAGTGATTAAGATGCAGAAAATTGAATTATTAGTCGCCCTTAACTTCATAGGATGTATTTTTCGTTATTATATATTTTTATTTATTTTATACGATTTTTATCACCTAAATATTTAATGTATTTTTATGTAATTATTTTTATTGGTGATTGTAGTGTTCGTTGTTATTTTTTGTTGCTTACTATTATTTCGATTGTCTCACTTTCCTAAGTGATTAAGATGCAGAAAATTGAATTATTAGTCGCCCTTAACTTCATAGGATGTATTTTTCGTTATTATATATTTTTATTTATTTTATACGATTTTTATCACCTAAATATTTAATGTATTTTTATGTAATTATTTTTATTGGTGATTGTAGCGTTCGTTGTTATTTTTTGTTGCTTACTATTATTTCGATTGTCTCACTTCCTAAGTGATTAAGATGCAGAAAATTGCATTATTAGTCGCCCTTAACTTCATAGGACGCATTTTTCGTTAATATATATTTTTATTTATTTTATACGATTTTTATCACCTAAATATTTAATGTATTTTTATGTAATTATTTTTGTTGGTGATTGTAGCGTTCGTTGTTATTTTTTGTTGCTTACTATTATTTCGATTGTCTCACTTCCTAAGTGATTAAGATGCAGAAAATTGCATTATTAGTCGCCCTTAACTTCATAGGACGCATTTTTCGTTAATATATATATTTATTTATTTTATACGATTTTTATCACCTAAATATTTAATGTATTTTTATGTAATTATTTTTATTGGTGATTGTAGCGTTCGTTGTTATTTTTTGTTGCTTACTATTATTTCGATTGTCTCACTTCCTAAGTGATTAAGATGCAGAAAATTGAATTATTAGTCGCCCTTAACTTCATAGGATGTATTTTTCGTTATTATATATTTTTATTTATTTTATACGATTTTTATCACCTAAATATTTAATGTATTTTTATGTAATTATTTTTATTGGTGATTGTAGCGTTCGTTGTTATTTTTTGTTGCTTACTATTATTTCGATTGTCTCACTTCCTAAGTGATTAAGATGCGGAAAATTGCATTATTAGACGCCCTTCATAGGATGTATTTTGCGTTAATATATATTTTTATTTATTTTATACGATTTGTATCACCTAAATATTTAATGTATTTTTATGTAATTATTTTTATTGGTGATTGTAGCGTTCGTTGTTATTTTGCTTACTATTATTTCGATTGTCTCACTTTCCTAAGTGATTAAGATGCAGAAAATTTCATTATTAGTCGCCCTTAACTTCATAGGACGTATTTTTCGTTAATATATATTTTAATTTATTTCATACGATTTTTATCACTATAATATTTAATGTATTTTTATGTAATTATTTTTATTGGTGATTGTAGCGTTCGTTGTTATTTTTTGTTGCTTACTATTATTTCGATTGTCCCACTTTCCTAAGTGATTAAGATGCAGAAAATTGCATTATTACTCGCCCTTAACTTCATAGGATGTATTTTTCGTATATATATTTTTATTTATTTTATACGATTTTTATCACCTAAATATTTAATGTATTTTTATGTAATTATTTTTATTGGTGATTGCAGCGTTCGTTGTTATTTTTTGTTGCTTACTATTATTTCGATTGTCTCACTTCCTAAGTGATTAAGATGCAGAAAATTGCATTATTAGTCGCCCTTAACTTCATAGGACGCATTTTTCGTTAATATATATTTTTATTTATTTTATACGATTTTTATCACCTAAATATTTAATGTATTTTTATGTAATTATTTTTATTGGTGATTGTAGCGTTCGTTGTTATTTTTTGTTGCTTACTATGATTTCGATTGTCCCACTTTCCTAAGTGATTAAGATGCAGAAAATTGAATTATTAGTCGCCCTTAACTTCATAGGATGTATTTTTCGTTAATATATATTTTTATTTATTTTATACGATTTTAACACCTAAATATTTAATGTATTTTCATGTAATTATTTTTATTGGTGATTGCAGCGTTCGTTGTTATTTTTCGTTGCTTACTATTATTTCGATTGTCTCACTTTCCTAAGTGATTAAGATGCAGAAAATTGCATTATTAGTTGCCCTTAACTTCATAGGATGTATTTTTCGTTAATATATATTTTTATTTATTTTATACGATTTTTATCACCTAAATATTTAATGTATTTTTATGTAATTATTTTTATTGGTGATTGTAGCGTTCGTTGTTATTTTTTGTTGCTTACTATTATTTCGATTGTCTCACTTCCTAAGTGATTAAGATGCAGAAAATTGCATTATTAGTCGCTCCTCACTTCATAGGATGTATTTTGCGTTAATATATATATTTATTTATTTTATACGATTTTTATCACCTTAATATTTAATGTATTTTTATGTAATTATTTTTATTGGTGATTGTAGCGTTCGTTGTTATTTTTTGTTGCTTACTATTATTTCGATTGTCTCACTTTCCTAAGTGATTAAGATGCAGAAAATTGAATTATTAGTCGCCCTTAACTTCATAGGATGTATTTTTCGTTATTATATATTTTTATTTATTTTATACGATTTTTATCACCTAAATATTTAATGTATTTTTATGTAATTATTTTTATTGGTGATTGTAGCGTTCGTTGTTATTTTTTGTTGCTTACTATTATTTCGATTGTCTCACTTCCTAAGTGATTAAGATGCAGAAAATTGCATTATTAGTCGCCCTTAACTTCATAGGACGCATTTTTCGTTAATATATATTTTTATTTATTTTATACGATTTTTATCACCTAAATATTTAATGTATTTTTATGTAATTATTTTTATTGGTGATTGTAGCGTTCGTTGTTATTTTTTGTTGCTTACTATTATTTCGATTGTCTCACTTCCTAAGTGATTAAGATGCAGAAAATTGAATTATTAGTCGCCCTTAACTTCATAGGATGTATTTTTCGTTAATATATATTTTTATTTATTTTATACGATTTTCATCATCTAAATATTTAATGTATTTTTATGTAATTATTTTTATTGGTGATTACAGCGTTCGTTGTTATTTTTTGTTGCTTACTATTATTTCGATTGTCTCACTTCCTAAGTGATTAAGATGCAGAAAATTGCATTATTAGTCGCCCTTAACTTCATAGGACGCATCTTTTGTTAATATATATTTTTATTTATTTTATACGATTTTTATCACCTAAATATTTAATGTATTTTTATGTAATTATTTTTATTGGTGATTGTAGCGTTCGTTGTTATTTTTTGTTGCTTACTATTATTTCGATTGTCCCACTTTCCTAAGTGATTAAGATGCAGAAAATAGCATTATTAGTCGCCCTTAACTTCATAGGATGTATTTTTTTCCGTTAATATATATTTTTATTTATTTTATACGATTTTTATCACCTAAATATTTAATGTATTTTTATGTAATTATTTTTATTGGTGATTGTAGCGTTCGTTGTTATTTTTTGTTGCTTACTATTATTTCGATTGTCTCACTTCCTAAGTGATTAAGATGCGGAAAATTGCATTATTAGTCGCCCTTCATAGGATGTATTTTGCGTTAATATATATTTTTATTTATTTTATACGATTTGTATCACCTAAATATTTAATGTATTTTTATGTAATTATTTTTATTGGTGATTGTAGCGTTCGTTGTTATTTTGCTTACTATTATTTCGATTGTCTCACTTCCTTAGTGATTAAGATGCAGAAAATTGAATTATTAGTCGCCCTTAACTTCATAGGATGTATTTTTCGTTATTATATATTTTTATTTATTTTATACGATTTTTATCACCTAAATATTTAATGTATTTTAATGTAATTATTTTTATTGGTGATTGTAGCGTTCGTTGTTATTTTTTGTTGCTTACTATTATTTCGATTGTCTCACTTTCCTAAGTGATTAAGATGCAGAAAATTGAATTATTAGTCGCCCTTAACTTCATAGGATGTATTTTTCGTTATTATATATTTTTATTTATTTTATACGATTTTTATCACCTAAATATTTAATGTATTTTTATGTAATTATTTTTATTGGTGATTGTAGCGGTCGTTGTTATTTTTTGTTGCTTACTATTATTTCGATTGTCTCACTTCCTAAGTGATTAAGATGCAGAAAATTGAATTATTAGTCGCCCTTAACTTCATAGGACGCATTTTTCGTTAATATATATTTTTATTTATTTTATACGATTTTTATCACCTAAATATTTAATGTATTTTTATGTAATTATTTTTGTTGGTGATTGTAGCGTTCGTTGTTATTTTTTGTTGCTTACTATTATTTCGATTGTCTCACTTCCTAAGTGATTAAGATGCAGAAAATTGCATTATTAGTCGCCCTTAACTTCATAGGACGCATTTTTTGTTAATATATATTTTTATTTATTTTATACGATTTTTATCACCTAAATATTTAATGTATTTTTATGTAATTATTTTTATTGGTGATTGTAGCGTTCGTTGTTATTTTTTGTTGCTTACTATTATTTCGATTGTCTCACTTCCTAAGTGATTAAGATGCAGAAAATTGCATTATTAGTCGCCCTTAACTTCATAGGATGTATTTTTTTCCGTTAATATATATTTTTATTTATTTTATACGATTTTTATCACCTAAATATTTAATGTATTTTTATGTAATTATTTTTATTGGTGATTGTAGCGTTCGTTGTTATTTTTTGTTGCTTACTATTATTTCGATTGTCTCACTTTCCTAAGTGATTAAGATGCAGAAAATTGAATTATTAGTCGCCCTTAACTTCATAGGATGTATTTTTCGTTATTATATATTTTTATTTATTTTATACGATTTTTATCACCTAAATATTTAATGTATTTTTATGTAATTATTTTTATTGGTGATTGTAGCGTTCGTTGTTATTTTTTGTTGCTTACTATTATTTCGATTGTCTCACTTCCTAAGTGATTAAGATGCAGAAAATTGCATTATTAGTCGCCCTTAACTTCATAGGACGCATTTTTCGTTAATATATATTTTTATTTATTTAATACGATTTTTATCACCTAAATATTTAATGTATTTTTATGTAATTATTTTTGTTGGTGATTGTAGCGTTCGTTGTTATTTTTTGTTGCTTACTATTATTTCGATTGTCTCACTTCCTAAGTGATTAAGATGCAGAAAATTGCATTATTAGTCGCCCTTTACTTCATAGGACGCATTTTTCGTTAATATATATTTTTATTTATTTTATACGATTTTTATCACCTAAATATTTAATGTATTTTTATGTAATTATTTTTATTGGTGATTGTAGCGTTCGTTGTTATTTTTTGTTGCTTACTATTATTTCGATTGTCTCACTTCCTAAGTGATTAAGATGCAGAAAATTGAATTATTAGTCGCCCTTAACTTCATAGGATGTATTTTTCGTTAATATATATTTTTATTTATTTTATACGATTTTTATCACCTAAATATTTAATGTATTTTTATGTAATTATTTTTATTGGTGATTACAGCGTTCGTTGTTATTTTTTGTTGCTTACTATTATTTCGATTGTCTCACTTCCTAAGTGATTAAGATGCAGAAAATTGAATTATTAGTCGCCCTTAACTTCATAGGACGCATTTTTCGTTAATATATATTTTTATTTATTTTATACGATTTTTATCACCTAAATATTTAATGTATTTTTATGTAATTATTTTTGTTGGTGATTGTAGCGTTCGTTGTTATTTTTTGTTGCTTACTATTATTTCGATTGTCTCACTTCCTAAGTGATTAAGATGCAGAAAATTGCATTATTAGTCGCCCTTAACTTCATAGGACGCATTTTTTGTTAATATATATTTTTATTTATTTTATACGATTTTTATCACCTAAATATTTAATGTATTTTTATGTAATTATTTTTATTGGTGATTGTAGCGTTCGTTGTTATTTTTTGTTGCTTACTATTATTTCGATTGTCTCACTTCCTAAGTGATTAAGATGCAGAAAATTGCATTATTAGTCGCCCTTAACTTCATAGGATGTATTTTTTTCCGTTAATATATATTTTTATTTATTTTATACGATTTTTATCACCTAAATATTTAATGTATTTTTATGTAATTATTTTTATTGGTGATTGTAGCGTTCGTTGTTATTTTTTGTTGCTTACTATTATTTCGATTGTCTCACTTTCCTAAGTGATTAAGATGCAGAAAATTGAATTATTAGTCGCCCTTAACTTCATAGGATGTATTTTTCGTTATTATATATTTTTATTTATTTTATACGATTTTTATCACCTAAATATTTAATGTATTTTTATGTAATTATTTTTATTGGTGATTGTAGCGTTCGTTGTTATTTTTTGTTGCTTACTATTATTTCGATTGTCTCACTTCCTAAGTGATTAAGATGCAGAAAATTGCATTATTAGTCGCCCTTAACTTCATAGGACGCATTTTTCGTTAATATATATTTTTATTTATTTAATACGATTTTTATCACCTAAATATTTAATGTATTTTTATGTAATTATTTTTGTTGGTGATTGTAGCGTTCGTTGTTATTTTTTGTTGCTTACTATTATTTCGATTGTCTCACTTCCTAAGTGATTAAGATGCAGAAAATTGCATTATTAGTCGCCCTTTACTTCATAGGACGCATTTTTCGTTAATATATATTTTTATTTATTTTATACGATTTTTATCACCTAAATATTTAATGTATTTTTATGTAATTATTTTTATTGGTGATTGTAGCGTTCGTTGTTATTTTTTGTTGCTTACTATTATTTCGATTGTCTCACTTCCTAAGTGATTAAGATGCAGAAAATTGAATTATTAGTCGCCCTTAACTTCATAGGATGTATTTTTCGTTAATATATATTTTTATTTATTTTATACGATTTTTATCACCTAAATATTTAATGTATTTTTATGTAATTATTTTTATTGGTGATTACAGCGTTCGTTGTTATTTTTTGTTGCTTACTATTATTTCGATTGTCTCACTTCCTAAGTGATTAATATGCAGAAAATTGCATTATTAGTCGCCCTTTACTTAATAGGACGCATTTTTTGTTAATATATATTTTTATTTATTTTATACGATTTTTATCACCTAAATATTTAATGTATTTTTATGTAATTATTTTTATTGGTGATTGTAGCGTTCGTTGTTATTTTTTGTTGCTTACTATTATTTCGATTGTCTCACTTCCTAAGTGATTAAGATGCAGAAAATTGAATTATTAGTCGCCCTTAACTTCATAGGATGTATTTTTCGTTATTATATATTTTTATTTATTTTATACGATTTTTATCACCTAAATATTTAATGTATTTTTATGTAATTATTTTTATTGGTGATTGTAGCGTTCGTTGTTATTTTTTGTTGCTTACTATTATTTCGATTGTCTCACTTCCTAAGTGATTAAGATGCGGAAAATTGCATTATTAGACGCCCTTCATAGGATGTATTTTGCGTTAATATATATTTTTATTTATTTTATACGATTTGTATCACCTAAATATTTAATGTATTTTTATGTAATTATTTTTATTGGTGATTGTAGCGTTCGTTGTTATTTTGCTTACTATTATTTCGATTGTCTCACTTTCCTAAGTGATTAAGATGCAGAAAATTTCATTATTAGTCGCCCTTAACTTCATAGGACGTATTTTTCGTTAATATATATTTTAATTTATTTCATACGATTTTTATCACTATAATATTTAATGTATTTTTATGTAATTATTTTTATTGGTGATTGTAGCGTTCGTTGTTATTTTTTGTTGCTTACTATTATTTCGATTGTCCCACTTTCCTAAGTGATTAAGATGCAGAAAATTGCATTATTAGTCGCCCTTAACTTCATAGGATGTATTTTTCGTATATATATTTTTATTTATTTTATACGATTTTTATCACCTAAATATTTAATGTATTTTTATGTAATTATTTTTATTGGTGATTGCAGCGTTCGTTGTTATTTTTTGTTGCTTACTATTATTTCGATTGTCTCACTTCCTAAGTGATTAAGATGCAGAAAATTGCATTATTAGTCGCCCTTAACTTAATAGGACGCATTTTTTGTTAATATATATTTTTATTTATTTTATACGATTTTTATCACCTAAATATTTAATGTATTTTTATGTAATTATTTTTATTGGTGATTGTAGCGTTCGTTGTTATTTTTTGTTGCTTACTATTATTTCGATTGTCTCACTTCCTAAGTGATTAAGATGCAGAAAATTGAATTATTAGTCGCCCTTAACTTCATAGGATGTATTTTTCGTTATTATATATTTTTATTTATTTTATACGATTTTTATCACCTAAATATTTAATGTATTTTTATGTAATTATTTTTATTGGTGATTGTAGCGTTCGTTGTTATTTTTTGTTGCTTACTAATATAAAATACAAATTTTAAAAAAGTATAAGATATAAATTATTAAAAAAGTATTAAATATAAATTATGTAAAAATATGATTACATTATTAAACAAACACGTTTATTTTATGTATCTAATTTTTAAACTTGATGAATTTTACTTAATTGGATCTGCATAAATTTCACAGTATTTCAAATTAGTTGAAATTTGTTTATTTAAATCTGCTTGATATTTGATTTTAAAAGAGAAAAATTAATTAGATGAAAAATAATAATATTATATTCTTCGAAATAGCTTAAATTTCATAATTGAATGTTCATATAAATCTTTCCTCCGTACAGTAAATGACAGAAAGAAATTATTGAAAGTATATGAAATATAAATTATTTTAAAAAATTATAAAATATAAATTACTACAAAAGTATAAAATATCAGTTATAAAAAATATGAAATATAAATTATTTAAAAGTATTAAAATTATAAAAGACAAATTATTAAAAAAGTATAACATTTGAATTATTAAAAAAAGTATACAATATAAATAATGAAAAAAGTATGAATTATGAAAACAGTATAAAATATAAATAATTAAATAAGTATTAAATATAAATTTCTAAAAAATATAAAAAATAAATTTATTATAAAATTATGAAATATAAATTATTATAAAAGTATTAAAATAATAAAATACAAATTATTGAAAAAGTATAAAATACAAATTATTAAAAAAAGTAAAAAATATAAATTATGGAAAAGTATAAAATACAAATTTAAAAAAAAGTATAAAATATAAATTATAAAAAATGTATTTAATATAAATTATGAAAAAAATATAAAAATATAAACTGTTTATAAAAATTATGAAATATAAATTATTACAAAAGTATTACATATCAGTTATAAAAATATAAAATACAATTTTTTAGAAAATCATTAAAAAATTTAAAATAAAAATCATTAAAATAGAACGAAATATACATTATTAAAAAATATAAAATATCAGTCATAAAAATGTTGAATATAAATTATTAAAAAAGTATAAAATACAAATTATTAAAAAAAGTATGAAATATAAATTATGGAAAAGTATAAAATACAAATAATTAAAAATTATTTAATATATTATTAAAAAAGTATTAAAAAAAATTATTAAAAAAGTATAAAATATTAATCATTAAAAAAGTGTAAAATATAAATTATTAAAAATTATAAAATATATATCATTAAAAATTATAAAATATAAATTATTACCAAAACTATAAACTATCAGTTATAAAACATATGAAACACATTTTTTTAAACTATCAAACATAAATTATTAAACAATAGGAAATAAAAATCATTAAAAAGTATAAAATATAAATAATAAAAAAGTATAAAATATCAGTTATAAAAAATATTAAATATAAATTATAGAAAAAAGTATAAAATATACAAAATTAAAAAAGTATAAAACATAAATGGTAAAAAAGTATAAAATATAAATTATTAAAAAAGTTAAAAATGTATGAAATATAAATTATGATAAAAGTATAAAATATACATAATTAAAAAAAGTATAAAACATAACTGGTTAAAAAAGCATAAAATATAAATTATTAAAAAAGTAAAAAATGTATGAAATATAAATTATGAAAAAAGTATTAAATATACGTAATTAAAAAAGTATAAAAGATAACTGGTTAAAAAAGTATAAAATATAAATTATTAACATAGTTAAAAATGTATGAAATATAAATTATTAAAAAAATATAAAATATACATAATTAAAAAAGTATAAAACATAAATGGTCAAAAAAGTATAAAATATAAATTATTAAAAAAGTTAAAAATGTATGAAATATAAATTATGAAAAAAGTATAAAATATAAATCATAAAAAGGTATAAATTTATACACAAAATAACACAAACACAATATATATATTCTTTTTCTTTTTCCATTTT
The DNA here is from genome assembly GCA_963556195.1 of Sepiola atlantica. Classification (NCBI taxonomy): domain Eukaryota; kingdom Metazoa; phylum Mollusca; class Cephalopoda; order Sepiida; family Sepiolidae; genus Sepiola; species Sepiola atlantica. Next base: position 8,338,298 of record OY744555.1, on the reverse strand, counting down.
ATGTAGTTATTTATTTATATTTTTTATTTTGTGTTTAAATTTTGCCGATAATATTTACACTCTCGGTTTGTTATCCTGTGATTGCTCTATTCAATATATTGAGCTTTATATTATCACAATAGATTATTATTAAACTTATAATTGAATTATCTTTAATTTAATTCAACATTTTAATATATATATATATAATTAAATAATAAATGTATGTAATCATTATATATATATATATATATATATATATATATATATATATATATATATATATATATATATATATATATATATATATATATATATATATTATATATAAGTACTGTGTGGTAGGGCAGGAAAAACATTAATATATATATGCATATATAATTATTAAATAATAAATGTATGTAATCATTATATATATATATATATATATTATTAAATAATAAATGTATGTAATCATTATATATATACATATATATATATATATAATGATTACATACATTTAT
>OY744555.1:8305316-8322816 GCA_963556195.1 Sepiola atlantica | reverse complement strand
AATCTTTTTTGAATTTGTATTAGGTTCTTTAAAAGAGTGTATATGATTTCGATGTTGTTTGGCACAAAACAAATGAAACGGACCGTTAAATATATCTCACAGAAATTTGGAATTTTTGGAAATGTGAAAAAAATAAAAATAAAAGTAATAAAACAAACCATGGTTATTGGAATATAATAAAAAACTGTTCTATATTTTGCTCTGTTATCAATAATTGACAAACATTGAGCTGAATCTTCAAAGGAGACTACAAAGTAAAAGGATCTGATGATATATGATAGTACATATATTGTCTTTAATAATTAATTATATATATGTATATATATAAATATATATTGTCGATGACCGATAGATAACTCTATTTCTCACTCTCAATCTATATATCTATCTAACTAGAAAGCTAGCTATCTCTATGTCTCTCTCTCTCCAAATATATATATATATATATATATATATATATATATATATATATATATATATATATATATATATATATATATATATATATACATATGTGTGTGTTCTTCTATATATATCTCTCACACTAATATTTATCCATTAACAGTTCAAAGCAAAAAATTACTATGGCGAATGAGTCACAAGTTCACCCTGTGTAGCATTTGTATTGCAGATCAGACAAATCGGCGTTCAAAGGAGAAAGAGAAGAGATTGACAACTAATCTCACCCTTCCACCAAAACGAAAAAGTTGTCTCTAGCGACAATTGTTGTATATCGGTGGTTTTGAACAGCATCCATAGAGCGTGAATGTCTTTCGGGTGTTAACATGCCAAGTCTGACAAGCAAGTGAACCAAGAAAGCGGAAGTAAGAAAACACATGAGTCAAATCAGGTTTTTAATCACAAATCGATTGTAAGCGAGTCGGGTAGAACGAATAAAATGAGGCATTAAAATCATAAGCTAAAAAAAGAACTGAATAAAAGCACGTGTTGTTATTATCATTCGTTTATGTCAAGTAATTACTATTAACAAAAGCTGAGCGAACTGCCTTTCACCAGAGATGTAATCATTTCTTTTTTGGCTCCAGCAACACGATATCTCTGCACCTCCGTTGGTTTGAAGGCTTCAGTCTTAAATAGAATGTTCTTTTATCTGCCATGCGTAAGTTTTAAATAAAATGTTAATTGTTCTACCACACTTCTATTTGAAATAACAGTTCCGTCAGTCTGTCATGCGTCAGTTTGAGAAAAACATCTTAGTGTGTCTGTCAGACTTAAGTTTGAAATAGCATTTTCATCAATCTGTCATGCGTCAGTTTGAGAAAAACATCTTAGTTTGTCTGTCAGACATAAGTTTGAAATAGCATTTTCGTCAGTCTGTCATGCGTCAGTTTGAGAAAAACATCTTAGTGTGTCTGTCAGATGTAAGTTTGAAATAGCATTTTCATCAATCTGTCATGCGTCAGTTTGAGAAAAACATCTTAGTTTGTCTGTCAGACTTAAGTTTGAAATAGCATTTTCGTCAGTTTGTCATGCGTCAGTTTGAGAAAAACATCTTAGTGTGTCTGTCAGACTTAAGTTTGAAATAGCATTTTCATCAATCTGTCATGCGTCAGTTTGAGAAAAACATCTTAGTGTGTCTGTCAGACTTAAGTTTGAAATAGCATTTTCGTCAGTCTGTCATGCGTCAGTTTTAGAAAAACATCTTAGTGTGTCTGTCAGACTTAAGTTTGAAATAGCATTTTCGTCAGTCTGTCATGCGTCAGTTTTAGAAAAACATCTTAGTGTGTCTGTCAGACTTAAGTTTGAAATAGCATTTTCGTCAGTCTGTCATGCGTCAGTTTGAGAAAAACATCTTAGTGTGTCTGTCAGACTTAAGTTTGAAACAGCATTTCCGTCAGTCTGTCATGCGTCAGTTTAAGAAAAACATCTTAGTGTGTCTGTCAGACTTAAGTTTGAAATAGCATTTTCGTCAGTCTGTCATGCGTCAGTTTGAGAAAAACATCTTAGTGTGTCTGTCAGACTTAAGTTTAAAATAGCATTTTCGTCAGTCTGTCATGCGTCAGTTTTAGAAAAACATCTTAGTCTGTCTGTCAGACTTAAGTTTGAAATAGCATTTTCGTCAGTCTGTCATGCGTCAGTTTGAGAAAAACATCTTAGTTTGTCTGTCAGACTTAAGTTTGAAATAGCATTTTCGTCAGTCTGTCATGCGTCAGTTTGAGAAAAACATCTTAGTGTGTCTGTCAGACTTAAGTTTGAAATAGCATTTTCGTCAGTCTGTCATGCGTCAGTTTGAGAAAAACATCTTAGTGTGTCTGTCAGACTTAAGTTTGAAATAGCATTTTCGTCAGTCTGTCATGCGTCAGTTTAAGAAAAACATCTTAGTGTGTCTGTCAGACTTAAGTTTGAAATAGCTTTTTAGTCAGTCTGTCATGCGTCAGTTTAAGAAAAACATCTTAGTGTGTCTGTCAGACTAAAGTTTGAAATAGCATTTTCGTCAGTCTGTCATGCGTCAGTTTTAGAAAAACATCTTAGTGTGTCTGTCAGACTTAAGTTTGAAATAGCATTTTCGTCAGTCTGTCATGCGTCAGTTTTAGAAAAAACATCTTAGTGTGTCTGTCAGACTTAAGTTTGAAATAGCATTTTCGTCAGTCTGTCATGCGTCAGTTTTAGAAAAACATCTTAGTTTGTCTGTCAGACTTAAGTTTGAAATAGCATTTTCGTCAGTCTGTCATGCGTCAGTTTTAGAAAAAACATCTTAGTGTGTCTGTCAGACTTAAGTTTGAAATAGCATTTTCGTCAGTCTGTCATGCGTCAGTTTGAGAAAAACATCTTAGTTTGTCTGTCAGACTTAAGTTTGAAATAGCATTTTCGTCAGTCTGTCATGCGTCAGTTTGAGAAAAACATCTTAGTTTGTCTGTCAGACTTAAGTTTGAAATAGCATTTTCGTCAGTCTGTCATGCGTCAGTTTAAGAAAAACATCTTAGTGTGTCTGTCAGACTTAAGTTTGAAATAGCTTTTTAGTCAGTCTGTCATGCGTCAGTTTAAGAAAAACATCTTAGTGTGTCTGTCAGACCAAAGTTTGAAATAGCATTTTCGTCAGTCTGTCATGAGTCAGTTTGAGAAAAACATCTTAGTTTGTCTGTCAGACTTAAGTTTGAAATAGCATTTTCATCAATCTGTCATGCGTCAGTTTGAGAAAAACATCTTAGTTTGTCTGTCAGACTAAAGTTTGAAATAGCATTTTCGTCAGTCTGTCATGCGTCAGTTTGAGAAAAACATCTTAGTTTGTCTGTCAGACTTAAGTTTGAAATAGCATTTTCATCAATCTGTCATGCGTCAGTTTGAGAAAAACATCTTAGTTTGTCTGTCAGACTTAAGTTTGAAATAGCATTTTCGTCAGTCTGTCATGCGTCAGTTTGAGAAAAACATCTTAGTTTGTCTGTCAGACTTAAGTTTGAAATAGCATTTTCGTCAGTCTGTCATGCGTCAGTTTGAGAAAAACATCTTAGTTTGTCTGTCAGACTTAAGTTTGAAATAGCATTTTCGTCAGTCTGTCATGCGTCAGTTTGAGAAAAACATCTTAGTTTGTCTGTCAGACTTAAGTTTGAAATAGCATTTTCGTCAGTCTGTCATGCGTCAGTTTGAGAAAAACATCTTAGTGTGTCTGTCAGACTTAAGTTTGAAATAGCATTTTCATCAATCTGTCATGCGTCAGTTTGAGAAAAACATCTTAGTTTGTCTGTCAGACTAAAGTTTGAAATAGCATTTTCGTCAGTCTGTCATGCGTCAGTTTGAGAAAAACATCTTAGTTTGTCTGTCAGACTTAAGTTTGAAATAGCATTTTCATCAATCTGTCATGCGTCAGTTTGAGAAAAACATCTTAGTTTGTCTGTCAGACTAAAGTTTGAAATAGCATTTTCGTCAGTCTGTCATGCGTCAGTTTGAGAAAAACATCTTAGTTTGTCTGTCAGACTAAAGTTTGAAATAGCATTTTCGTCAGTCTGTCATGCGTCAGTTTGAGAAAAACATCTTAGTGTGTCTGTCAGACTTAAGTTTGAAATAGCATTTTCGTCAGTCTGTCATGCGTCAGTTTTAGAAAAACATCTTAGTGTGTCTGTCAGACTTAAGTTTGAAATAGCATTTTCGTCAGTCTGTCATGCGTCAGTTTGAGAAAAACATCTTAGTTTGTCTGTCAGACTTAAGTTTGAAATAGCATTTTCGTCAGTCTGTCATGCGTCAGTTTGAGAAAAACATCTTAGTGTGTCTGTCAGACTTAAGTTTGAAATAGCATTTTCGTCGGACTATCACAGTACTGTTTCAAATTGCCTTTTCGTCAGTCTGTCAGGCTTAAATTCGGAATAGCATTTTAGTCGGACTATAAAACTTCTGCTAAGAATATCAATTTTATCGGTTGTCATGCGTAAGTTCGAAATAAAATGTTCGCTGGTCTTTCAGGCTTATGTTTGAAATACCATTTTCGTCGCTCTGTCAGACATGTGTTTGAATTTGAAATAACAGTTTCTTTGATCTGTCAAGCGTAAGTTTCAAATAGAATGTCCGTTGGTCTGTCAAACTTAAGTTTCAAATAACATTTTAATCGGTCTGTCCCACTTCGGTTTAAAACAGCATTTTCTTTTGATCTGCCATGGGTAAGTTTGAAAAAAGAATGTCCTTTGGTTTGCCAAGCTTAAGTCTAGAATAATATTTTTTCGGTCTGTCACACTTTTGTGTTAACTAGCGTTTTCTTTGGTTTGTCATGCATAGGTTTATACTCGCAGATTGAGTCGACGCATATAAAGGCTATCGCTTCATGTTGGCTAATTAACCTGATTCCTGCTTCAAACGAACACGCTTTGATAGCCAGAATTTCTTGGAAGATTTTCAAAGTTTGCATCGACAAATGCAACATTTTGTCTGTCACGAGAACCAAGCCCAGCTGACACGATTCCTGAAATATTTTTTTTTATTCATGAGAAACAGACTTTTATACTTACGGATGGACGAAATAATCTGTCGTTTTATCCATCTCTCCTGAACACAAAACCCGTCTAACAATACATGAACTAACATCTATTTATGAAAGTTAGCCTTTCGTAGTTACGGATGGCCTTAATACAATATGATCTTTTTTGATGAGTTGCACAACTTTCTCTTATAATTAAAAAAATAAAATAAAATTCGCTCAATATAAAAACAGAACAAAACAAAATAGTGCGTATCGCAAAGAGAACAACAACAACAATATATATATATATATATATATATATATATATATATATATATATATATATATATATATATATATATATATAAGAGGAATGGAAAGGAATTAGAGAAGCAAAAGCCAAATCAAAATTCAATTCAATTGCTCAGAGCAAGGTATATTCCGCAAAAAGGCAATTTATTCAAGTAAAATTTTCCTTAAGCCAGGCTTTTCAAAGATCAAAATCTTATCATCGCTGGGATAGATAAGTTGGCAATGGCCAAGATTTAAAATTTGAAAAAATTAAATAAAAGTTGTAGGGAAAAAACGCAGGGCAAAACTCTGCCCGAATGCAAGCAAATGTCCGATTGCTAAAAAGTCCGGTGTCGAAACGTCATATCTACCTGCTCTATCCTGGATATTGAGCTGTATACTCTTCACAATAGGTTTTACCTTTCCTAAAAGTTCGCTTTTAGTACACCTCTTTATATATATAGATAGATAGATAGATAGATAGATAGTATTTCATGTATCGAGGGGATGAAACGCGGGAGCCTCTGTGTAGCTTTATTGCCATAAATATATTTTCATAGCTTACTATATATATATATATATATATATATATATATATATATATATATATATATATATATATATATATATATATGTATATATATATAATAGAGTATGGTAGTTTGCTTGAAGCATTGCTGCGAATAGTAGTAGTATGTTAAGAAGGCTGAGGGTAATGCAGAGTGCTAGTAAGTTGTAAGCTGGAAGGAACAAAAAATAATAAATTGAAGTCTGACTTTGATTTATCATTTTGTTTCTTCCACCTTACACTCTCCCCGGCACTCTGCATTGCCTTCGGCCTTCTTAACATTCTACTTATATATATATATATATATATATATATATATATATATATATATATATATATATATATATAAAGTAATATGGGTTGGTCGTTCATTTAAAGCATTGCTGGATTTGTTAATAAAATTGAAAATATAAGCCATTATCAATGCAAGATTAATTAATTTATTTATTTATTTTTTTACATTAATCTTATTAATTTCGGAATAAAATTCCATCATCAGAGGTGACCAGTATTGAGTCATTTTTTTTTCATCAAAAAACAAGAATAACCAAACTTATTTCTTTGTTACTTGATAAACGTCTCTCCACGCTGGTGGTGTTGGCGTTTATGATTCAAATTCGAGTGTCGATCGAAGAAGAGCGTGGCTCGCTCGTGTTGATGAAGTAATATGGGTTGGTCGTTCATTTAAAGCATTGCTGGATTTGTCAATAAGATTGAAAATATAAGCCATTAACAATGCAAGATTAATTTATTATATATATATATATATATATATATATATATATATGGTAGTGTAATGGATTCGTCCGAACATTTTCCATATATATATATATATATATATATATATATATATATATATATATATACTAGCTACTACCACACGATCGTAAAATCGCTCGAAGAGTCGAACGACTAAACAAGAAAATCTCAAAAAGCAGAACTCCGTGGATGTTAATGAAGTCTGTCTTAATAACAATTTACTGCCAAACTATACGTATACGTATATATATATATATATATATATATATATATATATATATATATACATAAGAAATTCAATAGAACGTTTATAAACGTATATATATATATGTGTATATATATACATATATAAGACATAGATTATATATATACAAAAACATGTATATATCATATATATATATATATATATATATATATACATAAGAAATTCAATAGAACTTTTATAAACGTATATATATATGTGTATATATATACATATATAAGACATAGATTATATATATACAAAAACATGTATATATCATATATATATATATATATATCTCCTATATAAAGGGCAGTTGTCTGTATGTTTGTCTGTTTGTTTGTCTGTTTGTATGTCCAGATACTCCTCCGACAGGACCCAACAAACAGTCACACGGTTGACATCATTATAACCGGCCAGCCCCGGGACGTATAATATCTCAGAACCGGAAAAAAAAATGGACTCTTCGAGGGTCGACTGAGCACTTTTCTCCAATGGGGGGGTGCCTTTTTCCTCGATTTTCAACGTTGTTTAGTACTAATTTGAGAAAAAAACAAAGAATTTGAGAAATAATGCACCGTCAGAGGAAATCCCTAACGGCTCTTTTTTGAACATGAGTTTATAGTGAAGCAAGTGTTGCTTAATCACAAACGGCACTTTTTTTGAACACGGGTCCATAGTCAAGCATGGGTTGCTTACTTACTAACGGCACTTTTTTGAACATGAGTCCATAGTGATGCAAGGGTTGCTTAACTCCTAACGGCACTTTTTGATACATGCGTTTATAGTGACGCAAGTGTTGTTTAATCAATAACGGCACTTTTTTTAACATGAGTTCATAGTGAAGCAAGGGTTGCTTAATCCTAACCACATTTTTTCTGTTGACATGATAACATCCTCCTAGGTATTACCTCCTCCTTTTTGAGAGGTGTGAAGTTAGTGTAGTATCAGTAAAATTAAAGTAATAAATAATTATGCTCCCCCACTGTTTTCACTAATATTTGTATGCTCCCCCATTGTTTTCACTAATATTTCTATACATATTGTATACATATTGAAAACTTGGGGTGGGTGTGGGGGGTGTCGGCATTCGCCGGTGTGAGCGCCTCAGGAGAAATTTGGGGAAGGGGGGGGGTATCGGCATTCGGCGGTGGGGCGCCTCAGGCCAAATCTGGGGAGGGTGAGTGTCGGCATTCGGCGGTGGGGCGCCTCAGGCGAAATTCGGGGAGGAGTGTCGGCATTCGCCAGTATGAGCGCCTCAGGCCGAATTTGGGGGAGTGTCGGCATTCGCCGGTGTGAGCGACTCAGGCCGAATTTGGTGGAGTGTCGGCATTCGCCGGTGGTGCGCCTCAGGCCAAATTTGGAGATGGGGGATTGTCGGCATAATGCAAAGTCACGATTTTAGCAGGAAATGACGTCAGAGGAAATCCCTAACGGCACTTTTTTGAACATGAGTTTATAGTGAAGCACGGGTTGCCTTATCCCAACGAAACATAAGTTTTTATTGAAGCAACTGTTGCTTAATCCCTAACGGCATTTTTTTTAACATGAGTCCATAGTGAAGCAAGGGTTGCTTAATTCCTAACGGCACTTTTTTGAACATGAATCCACAGTGAAGCCAGGGTTGCTTAATCAATAACGGCACTTTTTTGAACACGAGTTTGTAGTGAAGCCAGGGTTGCTTAATCCTAACTGCATTTCTTCTGTTGACATGATATCATCCTCCCAGGTATAACCTCCTTCTTTTTGAGAGGTGTGAAGTTAGTGTAGTATCAGTAAAATTAAAGTAATAAATAATTATGCTCCACCATTGTTTTCACTAATATTTGTATACATATTAAATAACGTCTCAATAAGTAAAGTAAGAAGAAAAATAATTATGCTCCACCACTGTTTTCACTAATATTTGTATACATATTAAATAACGTCTCAATATGTAAAGTAACAAGAAATATAATTATGCTCCGCCATTGTTTTCACTAATATTTGAATACATGTTAAATAACGTTTCAATAAGTAACGTAAAAAGAGAAATAATTATGCTCCGCCACTGTTTTCACTAATATTTGTATACATATTAAATAACGTCTCAATAAGTAAAGAAAGAAGAAAAATAATTATGCTCCACCATTGTTTTCACTTATATTTTTATGCATGTTAAATAACGTCTCAATAAGTAAAGTAAAAAGAGAAATAATTATGCTCCACCATTGTTTTCACTAATATTTGTATACATGTTAAATAACATTTTTTTGTTTTGAACTCAAAATATTTCTTAGGGTTGGGGGAGAGTAAAAAATTAGGGGGCTGGAGAGATTTAGGGGTCGGGGAAAATTTCAGGGGTCAGGACGAACTTTTTAGGGGTCAGGCCAAATTTTTTTCTTTTTTTTGGTTTTTAACTGAAAATATTTCCGAGGGTTGGGGGAGAGTGAACAATTAGGGGGCTGGAGAGATTTAGGGGTCGGGGAAAATTTTAGGGGTCGGGACGCACTTTTTAGGGGTCAGGCCAAATTTTTTTGTTTTTTTTTGTTTTGAAGTCAAAGTATATCTCAGGGTTGGGGGAGAGTGAAAAATTAGGGGGCTGGAGAGATTTAGGGGTCGGGGAAAATTTTAGGGGTCAGGACGAACTTTTTAGGGGTCAGGCCAAATTTTTTTCTTTTTTTTGGTTTTGAACTGAAAATATTTCTCAGGGTTGGGGGAGAGTGAAAAATTAGGGGGCTGGAGAGATTTAGGGGTCGGCGAAAATTTTAGGGGTCAGGACGAACTTTTTAGGGGTCAGGCCAAATTTTGTTCTTTTTTTTGGTTTTGAACTCAAAATATTTCTCATGGTTAGGGGAGAGTGAAAAATTAGGAGGCTTGAGAGATTTAGGGGTCGGGGAAAATTTTAGGGGTCAGGACGAACTTTTTAGGGGTCAGGCCAAATTTTTTTCTTTGTTTTGGTTTTGAACTCAAAATATTTCTATGGGTTGGAGGAGAGTGAAAAATTAGGGGGCTGGAGAGATTTAGGGGTCGGGGAAAATTTTAGGGGTCAGGCCAAATTTTTTAGTGGTCCGGCCAAATTTTTTTGTTTTTTTTTTGTTTTGAAGTCAAAATATATCTCATGGTTGGGGGAGAGTGAAAAATTAGGGGGTTGGAGAGATTTAGGGGTCGGGGAAAATTTTAGGGGTCAGGACGAACTTTTTAGGGGTCAGGTCAAATTTTGTTGTTTTTTCTTTGTTTTGAAGTCAAAATATTTCTCATCGTTGGGGGACAGTGAAAAATTAGGGGGCTTGAGAGATTCAGGGGTCGGGGAAAATTTTAGGGGTCAGGACGAACTTTTTAGGGGTCAACCCAAATTTTTTTGTTTTTCTTTGTCTTTTTTTTGTTTTGAAGCTAAAATATTTTTCAGGGTTGGGGGAGAGTGAAAAATTAGGGGTCTGGAGAGATTTAGGGGTCGGGGAAAATTTTAGGGGTCAGGACGAACTTTTTAGGGGTCAGGCCAAATTTTTTTGTTTTTTTTTGTTTTGAAGTCAAAATATATCTAATGGTTGTGGGAGAGTGAAAAATTAGGGGGCTGGAGAGATTTAGGGGTCGGGGAAAATTTTAGGGGTTAGGACGAACTTTTTAGGGGTCAGGCCAATTTTTTTTGTTTTTTTTTGTTTTGAAGTCAAAATATTTCTCATGGTTGGGGGAGAGTGAAAAATTAGGGGGCTAGAGAGATTTAGGGGTCGGGGAAAATTTTAGGGGTCAGGCGGAACTTTTTAGGGGTCAGGCCTAATTTTTTTGTTTTTTTTTGTTTTGAAGTCAAAATATTTCTCATGGTTAGGGGGAGAGTGAAACATTAGAGGGCTGGAGAGATTTAGGGGTCGGGGAAAATTTTAGGGGTCAGGACGAACTTTTTAGGGGTCAGGCCAAATTTTTTTGTTTTTTTTGTTTTTTTTTGTTTTGAAGTCAAAATATTTCTCAGGGTTGGGGGAGAGTGAAAAATTAGGGGGCTGGAGAGATTTAGGGGTCGGGGAAAATTTTAGGTGTCAGGACGAACTTTTTAGGGGTCAGGCCAAATTTTTTTGTTTTTTTTTGTTTTGAAGTCAAAATATTTTCCATGGTTGGAGGAGAGTGAAAAATTAGGGGGCTGGAGAGATTTAGGGGTCGGGGAAAATTTTAGGGGTCAGGACGAACTTTTTAGGGGTCAGGCCAAATTTTTTTGTTTTTTTTTGTTTTGAAGTCAAAATATATCTAATGGTTGTAAGAGAGTGAAAAATTAGGGGGCTGGAGAGATTTAGGGGTCGGGGAAAATTTTAGGGGTCAGGACAAACTTTTTAGGGGTCAGGCCAAATTTTTTTGTTTTTTTTTGTTTTGAAGTCAAAATATATCTAATGGTTGTAAGAGAGTGAAAAATTAGGGGGCTGGATAGATTTAGGGGTCGGGGAAATTTTTAGGGGTCAGGACGAACTTTTTAGGGGTCAGGCCAAATTTTTTTGTTTTTTTTTGTTTTGAAGTCAAAATATTTCTCAGGGTTGGGGGAGAGTGAAAAATTAGAGGGCTGGAGAGATTTAGGGGTCGGGGAAAATTTTAGGGGTCAGGCGGAACTTTTTAGGGGTCAGGCCAAATTGTTTTGTTTTTTTGGGTTTTGAACTCAAAATATTTCTCAGGGTTGGGGGAGAGTGAAAAATTAGGGGGCTGGAGAGATTGAGGGGTCGGGGAAAATTTTAGGGGTCAGGACGAACTTTTTAGGGGTCAGGCCAAATTTTTTTGTTTTTTTTTGTTTTGAAGTCAAAGCATTTCTCATGGTTGGGGGAGAGTGAAAAATTAGAGGCTGGAGAGATTTAGGGGACGGGGAAAATTTTAGGGGTCAGGCCAAATTTTTTAGGGGCTTGCCCAAATTTAGGGGCAGCGATATGTACGTATTTAGTATCCACACCGGGGCGGCGATAGGTACTTATTTAGCATTCAGCGGTGGTGATAGGTACTTATATAGCATGTGCACATGGGCGGTAATAAGTACGTATATAGTGTGCACACCGGGGCAGTGATAGGTATGTATTTAGCATGCGCACTGAGGCAGCGAGCGGTTCATATATAGCACGCGCACCAGGGCGGCGATAGGTACGTATATAGCACGCGCACAGGGGCGGCGAAAGGTACATATTCAAAATTCACACCGGGCGGCGAAAGGTACATATTTAAAATTCACACCGGGGCGGCGATAGGTACGTATTTAGCATTCACACTGGGGCGGCGATAGGTATGTATTTATAATTCACACCGGGGCAGCGATAGGTATGTATTTAGCATTCGCACCGGGGCAGCGATATGTACGATATTACCTCCTCCTTTTTTGAGAGTGTTGAGATAGGGTCGTATCGGTTCCGTTGTCATGATGCCCTCATCCCATGCATTATCTCCTCCTTATTTGAGAAGTGTTGAGGTAGGGTCGTATCGGTTCCGTTGTCATGATGCACTATTCCCATGCATTACCTCTTCCTTTTTTGAGAAGGGTTGAGGTAGGGTAGTATCGGTTCCGTTGTCATGATGCACTCATCCCATGCATTATCTCCTCCTTTTTTGAGAAGTGTTGAGGTAGGGTCGTATCGGTTCTGTTGTCATGATGCACTCATCCCATGCATTATCTCCTCCTTTTTTGAGAAGTGTTGAGGTAAGGGTCGTATCGGTTCCGTTGTCATGATGCACTCATCCCATGCATTACATGGGGGAGGGGGGGCGGTTCGCCGGTATGAGCGCCTCAGGCGAAATTTGGGGGCGAGGGGGAATGTCGGCATTCGCCGGTATTAGCGCCTCAGGCGTAATTTGGGAGGAGGAGTTTCAGCATTCGCCGGTGTGGCGCCTCAGGCCAAATTAGGGGAGGTTCGCCAGTATGAGCGCCCCAGGCAGAATTTGGGGAGGAGTGTCGGAATTTGGAGGAGTACGAGTATTAGGCGGTAAGAGAGAGATCCCGACAGTGGGCGCGTATCAGGCCGTACTTTAGGGGAGAGGAAGTGCACAAAAGGAAAAGGGATTCAAAAATAAAATGATAATCTGATTTTTGATTCGAGAGTGTAAGATCGACACCTATCGGATAGGACTAGATAATACACTTTATCTCAAGGCAAAAATGCCGAGAACAGATACTACACTTTGATCTTAGCCAAAAAGCCAACAAAGCAGAAGAAAATCAAGGTATTTACTCCTCCCCAGGAGTTAGGCACAAGGCCAGTTTTATCTTACTCCCACAAGTAAGATGTGACCACAGATTGGGTCGAGAAAGTGGGGTTAAAAGCCAGCGCTCGAGAGGTGAGCACTCTGGCCATTTAAAAATTGCCTGGGCAGCCCCGTCGGCATTCCCCGGTAGGGGCGCCTCAGACAGTAAGCAATAAACTTACTCCTCCCCAAAGAGGGGAGGCGAAGCCTGGGAGGGTGGACCTCCTAGAACTGCACAGGACAATCCCATAGACCGGCGTAAATCAAGCCCCGGAGGCCAAGACAATACCAGTCTATGGGGTGCAGTATCCATCAGAACAGATACTACACTTTGATCTTAGCCAAAAGGCCAACAAATCAAGGTATTTACTCCTCCCCAGGAGTTAGGCACGAGGCCAGTTTTATCTTACTCCCACAAGTAAGATGTGACCACAGCTTGGGTCGAGAAAGTGGGGTTAAAAGCCAGCGCTCGAGAGGTGAGCACTCTGGCCATTTAAAAATTGCCTGGGCAGCCCCGTCGGCATTCCCCGGTAGGGGCGCCTCAGACAGTAAGCAATAAACTTACTCCTCCCCAAAGAGGGGAGGCGAAGCCTGGGAGGGTGGACCTCCTAGAACTGCACAGGACAATCCCATAGACCGGCGTAAATCAAGCCCCGGAGGCCAAGACAATACCAGTCTATGGGGTGCAGTATCCATCGGAACAGATACTACACTTTGATCATTAGCCAAAATTCTGAGGTTATTTACTGGGGTATTTATAACCAATCTACACCTGAACAGCGGTCTATCACTTGGACACTGTTTAAATTACATTATTAAATTAACAAGTAATAATAACTAGGATTTTCTTTCAACAAACATTTTATACTACTATTTAACAAATTCTTATATAAGTTTGGAATATCAACAATGAATTTTAGACTCCCCTAGGCCGTTTTTCTCTAATTCTACATAGCTTTCATACGCCATTACCGAAAATGACATTAATTCACTTCTTTTGGCTAACATCAAAGTGTAGTATCTGTTTCGATGGATACTGCACCCCATAGACTGGTATCGTCTTGGCCTTCGGGGCTTCATTCCGTCGGTCTATGGGTTTGTCCTGTGCAGTTCTAGGAGGTCCACACTCCCAGGCTTCGCCTCCCCTCTTTGGGGAGGAGTAAGTTTATTGCTAGAGGCGCCCTATCGGGGAATGCCGAATAACAGCATCTACGTTTCTCTTCGGACGATTTTGCAGATGAAAAGCGGGGGGGGGGGGGTTGACGGTTAATATGATTTCAGTAGTGCTCCAGAAGCCTCCTTGATTTTTTTAAATACTCGGCGTTGTCTGGGAGAAAACTGCTCAATGTTCTAGATAGAGCTACTGTAGTGATAAGTTTGTGTAATATTTTAACGTCATTTACGATTCTCTTCGGACTTTTGTGCAGAATAAAAATGAGGGGGGATCGGTAAGAGTGATATCAGTAGAGGCTTCTGCTGTATAGCAACCAGTGGGGGGATTTCTGCGGTATAGGAATCTGAGGCTTCTGCAGTATGGCACCCGGGGAAAAGTGCTCAATATCCTAGATAGAGCTACTGTAGTGATACGTTTGGAAAATATTTTAACGCCATCTTCGTTCCCCTTTGGACTATTTCGCAGATCAGAAGGAGAGAGGATACCTAAGTGATTTCAGTAGTCCTCAGGAGGCCTCCTTGATTTTCAAATACTCGGCGTTGTCCGGGAGAAAAGTGCTCTATATCCTAGATAGAGCTACTGTAGTGATAGGTTTGGAGTATATTTTAACAGCATCTACGATTAAAAGGATGTGTGAATCGATAAGAGTTATTTCAGTAGTGCTCAGGAGGCCTCTTTGATCTTCAAATACTCGGCGTTGTCCGGGAGAAAAGTGCTCAATATCCTAGATAGAGCTACTTTAGTGATAGGTTTAGAAAATATTTTAACGCCATCTTCGTTCCCCTTTGGACTATTTTGCAGATGAAAAGAAGGGTGGATACCTAAGTGATTTCAGTAGTGCTCAGGAGGCCTCCTTGATTTTCAAAGTACCTGGCGTTGTCTGGGAGAAAAGTGCTAAATATGCTAGATAGAGCTACTGTAGTGATAGGTTTTGAAAATATTTTAACGCCATCTTCGTTCCCCTTTGGACTATTTTGAAGATGAAAAGGAGGGAGGATACCTAAGTGATTTCAGTAGTGCTCAGGAGGCCTCTTTGATTTTCAAATACTCGGCGTTGTCCGGGAAAAAGTGCTCAATGTGCTAGATAGACCTACTGTAGTGATAGGTTTGGATAATATTTTAACAGCATCTACGATGTAAAAGATGGGGGAATCGATAAGAGTTATTTCAGTAGTGCTCAGGAGGCCTCTTTGATTTTCAAATACTCGGCGTTGTCCGGGAGAAAAGTGCTCAATATCCTAGATAGAGCTACTGTAGTGATAGGTTTGGATAATATTTTAACGCCATCTTCGTTCCCCTTTGAACGATTTTGAAGATTAAAAGGAGGGAGGATACCTAAGTGATTTCAGTAGTGCTCAGGAGGCCTCTTTGATTTTCAAATACTCGGCGTTGTCCGGGAAAAAAGTGCTCAATGTGCTAGATAGACCTACTGTAGTGATAGGTTTGGATAATATTTTAACAGCATCTACGCTGAAAAGGATGTGGGAATCGATAAGAGTTATTTCAGTAGTGCTCAGGAGGCCTCCTTGATTTTCAAATACTCGGCGTTGTCCGGGAGAAAAGTGCTCAATATCCTAGATAGAGCTACTTTAGTGATAGGTTTAGAAAATATTTTAACGCCATCTTCGTTCCCCTTTGGACTATTTTGCAGATGAAAAGAAGGGGGGATACCTAAGTGATTTCAGTAGTGCTCAGGAGGCCTCCTTTATTTTCAAAGTACTTGGCGTTGTCCGGGAGAAAAGTGCTAAATATGCTAGATAGAGCTACTGTAGTGATAGGTTTTGAAAATATTTTAACGCTATCTTCGTTCCCCTTTGGACTATTTTGCAGATGAAAAGGAGGGAGGATACCTAAATGATTTCAGTAGTTCTCAGGAGGCCTCTTTGATTTTCAAAGTACTCGGTGTTGTCCGGGAAAAAAGTTCTTAATGTGCTAGATAGACTTACTGTAGTGATAGGTTTAGATAATATTTTAACAGCATCTACGCTGAAAAGGATGGGGGAATCGATAAGAGTAATTTAAGTAGTGCTCAGTAGGCCTCCTTGATTTTCAAAGTACTCGGCGTTGTCCGGGAGAAAAGTGCTCAATATCCTAGATAGAGCTACTGTAGTGATAGGTTTGGTTAATATTTTAACAGCATCTATGCTGAAAACCTAATTAGCATTCGCAGTGGTGATAGGAACGTATATAGCATGTGCACATGGGCGGCAATAAATACGTATATAGCATGCGCATCGGAAGTGTAAAAAAAATTGGGGGGAATGCAAAATATTTTTTATTTCTTTTATCTTTTTCATTGAAAATATTTATATGTATGGGGGATGATGAAAAAAAAAATTTCCGGAGGGGAGCTAAAAAAATTTTTTTTTTTTTCTTTTTTAAAATAAAAATATTTCTATGTATGGGAGGAACATAAAATTTTTTGGGGGTAGGGGGGGGTCAGACATTTTTCTTTTTTTTTTTCATTTAAATTAAAAATATTTCTAAATATGTGGGATGATAGAAAAAAAAATTTTCTTGTGGGGAGGCAAAAAAATGTATTTTTTTCTGTTTTTAACTAAAAATATTTATATTTATGATAGTGACAATACATGAATAGACACTATTTTGTTTTTCTAAGACGACAGGGGCGAATTAATGAGTTCTTACGTATGCGAACTGGGCTAGAGATTGGTACATATATAGTATGTGTACCCTTGCAGAGATAGGTAAGTATGTAGTATGCGCACCAGAGCCGCGATAGGTACAAATATAGTATGCACACCGGGCCAGCGATAGGTTTATATATAGTATGTGCACCGGGGTGGCAATAGGTACTTATATAGTAGTGCATAGGGGTGGCAATAGCTACGTATTTAGCATTTGCACCGGGGTTGCGATAGGTATGTATTCAGCAATCGCACCGGGGCGGCGATATGTACATATTTAGTATTCGCACTGGGGCAGTGATAGGTACATATGGTGTATGCACACCGGGGCGGCAATATGTACGTATTTAGCATTCATCCCTGGGCGGAGATAGGTACTTATTTACCATTCAGCGGTGGCGATAGGTACGTATATAGCATGTGCACATGGGCGGCAATAAGTAGGTGATAGGTATGTATTATGCATGCGCACTGGGGCAGCGATCGGTTCATATATAGCACGTGCACCGGGGGGACGATAGGTACGTATATAGCACGCGCACCGGGGCGGCGAAAGGTACGTATTTAGCATTCACACCAGGGCGGCGATAGGTACGTATTTAGCATTCACACCGCGGTGGCGATATGTACATATTTAGCTTCCGCACCGGGGCAGCGATAGGTATGTGTTTAGCATTCGCACCAGGGTGGCGATATGTACGTATTTAGCTTCCGCACCGGGGCGGCGATAGGTACG
>OY744555.1:8280316-8300316 GCA_963556195.1 Sepiola atlantica | reverse complement strand
AGCGACGTTCACCGTCGGTCAGAGTTCTCGATGCATAGCTGATGGGGGTAAGTACTCCTAGTTTGTTCTGGCACAGTATTGCTCCCAGTCCCACGGGACTGGCGTCTACCAAGACTGATGTCTCCAGCTTTGGATCGAAGTGCATAAGCGGCTTGCTTTGAATTATCATATTTTTCAGTTTAAGGAAGCAAGATTCCTCTTCCTTGGTCCATCGCCATTCCGTGTTTGCACGAGTCAACCTTTTTAAGGGCTCACTGAGTGTTGCCAGACGAGGGATAAATTTCCCGATGTAATTTATCAGCCCCAAGAAACTACGTACGTCCTGGATATTTTCGGGGTTTTTGAATTCTTTTATTGCTTTTATTTTGGAGTCGGTGGGTCTGATCCCTGTGCTGGACACAATAAACCCATGGAACTCGAGTTCTTCACTGTGGAATATGCTTTTTTTCTGTGCGATTGTGAGGTTGTTTCCTCTCAACGTCCGCAATACCGCATCTAGGGTCTTGTTGTGTTCTTTTGTGTCCTTTCCCCAGATTAGAATGTCGTCAGCCTCGTTGCAGCAGTTTGGGATTTTCTGGAGGATTTGTTGTAGTAATCGCTGCCCTTCCTCGGCTGCAGATGTAATTCCCATCACTAGTACTTTGTATCTGTAGATCCCAGACTTGCAAGAGAAAGTGGTGATGTCCCTTGACTCTGGATCTAGTTCTATTTGGTGATAATAGGAGTTTAGGTCGATTTTCGAGAAAGTGTTTGCGTTGCCAATTTCACTCAATAGTTGTTCAACTGTTGGTATTTGATAGCGAGTGCGTTTTACTGCTTTATTCGCTACGCGTAGGTCGGCGCATATTCTAATCTCCCCGTTTGGCTTTGGTACCGCTACTAATGGTGAGACCCACGGAGTTGGTCCTTCCACTCGTTCAATGATATCATTTTCTAACATTTCCTCGATTTTTTCCTCCACCGCTTCTTGGATGTGAAATGGTGTTCGTCGTGGTGGTTGGGCTACTGGCGTAATGTTATTGTCAATTTTGATTTTGAGTCGAAAATTTTTCATTCTTCCTAACCCTTCTAATGAGGGTAGATGTTGTTTGAGAATGTCCTTTGTTGATTGTGGGATACTGTTTGTATGGAGTGATTTCACTTGTGGGGTGGTAATGAACCCTAGTTCAATGCTGGCCCGTTTGCTCAATATGTTACCCCCTTGATATGCCTTAGTAACAAATATCTTGTGGGCTATTCTCCTGGCCCCTTTGTTAGCGTAGCAAAAAATTCCCCTTTTAGAGGTATCGGTGTGTTCCCATAGGCTTTTGGTCTACAATTGGTTTGTTTTAATGTCAAATTCGGTCGTAAATTAAGGATTCCCGAAAAAGTTTTGCCGTCAATGAGATTGATATCTGCTCCAGAGTCTATTAATATTGTGACGGGTACGTCGTCAATGTGGACGACTTCGCTTCCTGCCGCACTAATGTGATCTATTTGGAAGACCCATGTCTGGTTGTCTGCTTCCAGTTTCGTTGATACTGGTTGGACACGTTTGTTTTCGCCTGATAGGTTTGATTCTTTTTTGCTATCGCTCTTTTTCCTCAAGCACGTGTTCTCGAAGTGGTTCTTTAATCCACAGTAGTTACATTTTTTTCCAAATGCTGGGCATTTTGTTTGACCATGTATATGGTCTGAACTGTTACAGCCGTAGCATCTTGTGACAGGTCTTAAAGGGCTGTTTTTGTCTGTGGAGGGGAGATGTCTATGATCACTGTTAAGTTGTTGCCGTTTGTAGCTGGTTTTAACTTGGTGGATATCCGAATGCCCTTTCCCGTTCCCTTCAATATGCTCGGCCTGTGTTTCAGTGGATTCGAATATGAATGCTCTCCGAAGTGCTTCCTCTACGGTCAAATCCGTTTCTTTTAAATACGCTCGACGTAATTTGTTGGAGGTGCATTTCTCTATTAGTTGGTCTACTATAGCCTTGTCTAGACTGTATTCGTTAAAATTACATTTTGCCCCTTGTATCCGCAAACGGGTGACGTAGTCGTGTGTAGACTCCCCGTTATCTTGCATAAGCATTCGGAATTTATGACGTTCGAAAACCTTATTGGTTTTCTGGATGAAGTATTCGTCCAAAGCTATCTTCATTGTTTTGTACGTTGGCTCTAATCGGTCTTGTGGTACCTCCGGGGTTAAAGTCCTGATGATTTCTTTTAGTTTCCGTCCCCCATAAAATCGTAAAAGTGAACGCTGTCGATTGTCATCCGTTATTTCGAACGCCGTAAATGCGTCCTCAAGGTGTTCACTCCATTCCCTCCATGCTTGCTCCTGGTTAGAGTCCTCCCAGTCTAGGGGTTCTATTGTTGGCATTGAAAGAGACATATTTATTTATTTTCTCTTCGGAGGGGGTTTTGTTCAGTTTTCTTCGAGAAATTATATTTCAGTTGTTGTTGTTCAGTTTCGGGTTTTTTTTGTGGTTTTTTTTCCAGTTGTTTAGTTTCGGTTACTCGTCGCTGTTTGCTTCGAGAAATTAAATTTCAGTTGTTGTTCAGTTTCAGTTACTCGTCGCTGTTTTGCTTAGAGAAGTTAAATTTCAGTTGTTGTTTAGTTTCGGTTACTCGTTGCTGTTTTCTTCGAGAAATTAAATATTAGTTGTTGTTGTTGTTCAGTTTCGGGTTTTTTTTTTTTTTTTTTTTTTTTTTTTTTTTTACCTCGTCGCCAGGTTTGCTGTCTACGAAATGAGTCCCTGAACCTAATTCCTCGGGTCTATTTGTAGTCCCGCCCGTGACGTCACATCCGGCGTCACATCTACCTCCTCCTCTGTATTCGGATCGTATGTATATATATATATGTATATATGTATATATATATATATATATATGTATATATGTATATATATATATATATATATATATATATAGTGGCATTCCAATGACCATAGGAAAAATCAATCTGAAACCATAAAACTAAAAAATATATATAAATTAAGAACGAAAAAACCATAGCTAAATTAATGTTAGTACTAGATGTTTATTTTTGTTCTTTTTTTATCAAAGGAACCATTGTTAATCAAATGTTTTTAAATAAAAATGTTTTTTTTTGTTTATGCACCAGAAAGTTTCAAAAGATAGTTTGGTTTGATTTGTTATTGTTTTTTAAATTTTTTGTCAATGATTTTTTTTTACACTTTTTGTCAATTTTTTTTCTTTTTAACATAAAAACCGCAACAATTTTTTTAATCAAATGTTGTGTGTGTTGCTTTCTTATATTTTAACGAAAACAAACTTTTTATAAGCAAATGTTTCTTGGTTAATAGTTTCGTCACCTCTCGGGCACTTCTGTAATCTGCTCGAACGTTGACGACACGAAGTCACGGAAACATGGTGCATACGCTATAAGAGTGGGAGGTGACGGTGGTGAAGTGGATAACGACACGGACTGAAGACCTGGGTGTTCCAAGTTCGAATCCAGTCGGTTCCACAGTACCACTTTCACTTAGGGATGTTGGCAACCTTCTCGTGGTCCTTCCCGTAAGTACTCGATGTCTTTCCAGAAAGATTTCTAACTAGAAAAACATTGGGGAAACTAATGCCAACACCAGAATCATCTGATTCACACGAAAGAAAAAGAAACTGTAAGCGTACCGATTTTTCAAATGGTAGGTTATGCTTATGTTATGTCCCGATACGAAATCAGTCAAAATCGGGTGTATCGCACTTACGTGTCATCATCTACTGAATTTCAGTTTTAATCAAAGTGTCTTATTTTAAACATCTTCTTCAAATTCAACACAAAACCAAATCCGACATTAAAAAAATCAAACAAAATGTCGATATATCGATCTCAGAATCAATCATTAATTACGTAAACTTAAGCTGTCAGTTTGCACCTAGTGACGCAAGATTAATCGAATCTTTTGGCTGTATTATCAAGTCGAGTTTAACATAAACATTCGACTCCACGAATGTGTGACATTCCTAGAATTCGACAATTGCTACAAAAATTAATTAATTTATTAGTTAATTAGTGTTAAACGGAGAAGAACAAGAGATAGCGGGAGAGAGAAAGCGATAGAATTTTTGAAACGTATTCACTGACGTGTGCTTTAAATAGTACACCTGTCGACTACGTTGACGATGATTTGATGAAACGTGCAGCTGAAAACTCGGAAACGATTTTATGTAAACTATTTTGTTCTTTATTAGCTTGTCGCTCCGGCCGCAATAATATTAATATAAAAATGTTGTTTGGCACAAGACAAACGAAACGGACCGTAAAAAAAATATGTCTCACAGAAATGTTATGCTTTTTAGAAATGTGAAAAAATAAAAATAAAAATAAAACTAATAAAATAAAAATATGGTTATTGGAATATAATATGAACCTTACTTATATATATATATATATATATATATATATATATATATATATATATATATGTAAAATAAAAAAATAAAATCCAGATGAATGAGGAGACATCTTACTGCTGATAACGCTATAAGCAAAATCATGTTTTTCATTCTCTGCTTATTCAGGTCAACAACCATGCCGAAGTCTAGTTACTTTCTGACAAATCAACATTTGTAAAAAAGAATTTTTCAACAATTGTTTGTTATTTAATTATTTTATCACTTCATAATTTTGTGACTTCAGATATGTTTTTCATTTGAAAACGTTTTTATTTTTAACAGTTTGATGTTTCTGTGCATGTGTGCGCGTATGTGTGTGTGTGTGTGTGCGTGTGCGTGTGCGTGTGTATGTGTTTTCATAGTTTTTGCTTCTCTGGCCACAGTTATGTGGGTTTTTTTTAAGTATATGTGATTTTGACTTTTATCTTTCTGGTCATTTCCGTATGCGGCGGTTGAGTACACTTTGTTCAGAATGCTTCAAGTTGGTCTTTAAATTTTATGACTTAGTCGGTACGCTGTCTGCCTGCCTTTGTGTGTATGTGGCTAGCCATGGTCGGCGTACGTAAACGAGCCCCCGCGTACACATGCGCGCCTGCCTTCGTCCATACATACATATGCTCACACACGCACGCACACACACACACACACACACACACATATATATATATATATATATACATATATATATATAGCATTATATGAAGTGAAATAATAAAATACGGTGCGAATCAAATTTTATTAGAATTCAATGTTCAGGCAAAGTACCTTAAAGTCCTTAACTCATGAGTTTTCAAAGAAAATTCTTCTCCTCAGAGGACCATTACCGCAATGACATTACTGCAGGTAATAAAATTAAACTTTGAAAATATATAAAAATATATATAAAAATACATAAAATCATATAAAACATCAAACATATCAGCCCAAAACATACTTTTGTTAAAGCTATACAGTTCATACAATTTAAAACATATTTAGGAAAGATATCCAAGAGGTTGATTGAAAAGTGATCCAGGTGGTGAGTGGTAGTCCAAAAACGAAAAAGTTATCCAGGCGGGAAATCTGTTTGCAATCGATGCAGTAAATGACAGTAGAAAATGTATCCAAGGTGTATGCAAATTAATAAAACGATAAAGAAACCAAATCATATGAAAAGTTCAGAGAACTCACTTGGTGTTGAATATTATAATGTTCAAAATTCAGGGTTCTTATGAGCTGATCGGAGTAGTGCAAATGATAACTCCCTGGTTAGATAAAAGCTCCGCTAAATCCAATTCAAATAAAATTAAACTGACCTGATGTATTCGGCCATTTTTTCTTCCGGGTCCGATAAAAATTATTCCAATGAATAAAATTACATTCGAAGGTAATCACTCTCCCGCAAGCCAAGTAAACAGAACCTCTTCTCCTCGATAAGAAAGCCACACTAAAGTCGTTGAATATCTACTTATTCAAACGACATTTTCAGAACGGGTGTTGAATGTCTACGTTAACAAAGGAAAACGTCATCATATATTAACAGACATGTGAAATCAATTATATGCACACCGGATGTTACTTGTCTGGGTCAAATCAGTTATGTGTATAACTGAAATTATAAGTCTAGGTCACAGAGACAGGATGTGTAAATTTAGGTCAAAGCCTCTAAACACCCACCCACCCAGAATTGCTATTTGATCATCTTCCTTAAGCATATAAACCAATTTCACACAGCTAGCCCTATCAAATAATTTAGAAGATTTATGAAATTTATAATTACGAAGTTGTTAAAATATTTAGAATTTAACAATTTAATAGTTTAATTTAAAATTTAATTTTTCAAATTCAAGTTGTTAACATGCTCTATCCAGTATATTGAGCTTCAGTTTTATCCGGATGTTCACTAATTAAAGATATTAGTTGCCTCTTATATATTTTGTTGGATTAACTTTACACACACACACACACACACACACACACACACACACACACACACACACATATATATATATATATATATATATATATATATATATATATATATATATATATATAGTAAGCTATGAAAATATATTTATTGCAATTAAGCTGCACGGAGGCTCCCGCGTTTAATCCTTGGGGGAATCTTCAGGCTAAAATGCATGGAGTTATTTTTGCCGGGTGTTTTTATATATACGGCTAGCTAGTTAACCAATTAGATTCTTCTTCTGTGTAGCTTAATTGACATAAATATATTTTCATAGCTTACTACCTAGCTCTAAGTAAGATAATTAATATATATATATATATATATATATATATATATATATATATATGAGATATATATAGATATAGATATAGATATCATTTATTATTTTATGTATACACATATAGTATTATCAAGTGATATAATATATTGCGCATGAATTTTCAGTATTTACGTCAACAGTGCTCAATATGTAGGTAGAGCTTAGCAGTACAGTATGAAAATATATGTATGGCAATTAAACTACACAGAGGCGTCTGCATTTCATCCCCGGGGGAATCTTCAGGCTAAAAGGGCATTTAAGCCTGAAAATTCCCCCCGGGGATGAAACCTTTAAGCCTCTGTGTAGCTTAACTGCCATAAATATATTTTCATAGCTTACTACCTAGCTCTACTTACGTATCGAGCACTGTTGAAGTAAATACTGCAAATTGATACATAAAAAAATTATATCTCCTTATAAAATTTTTTGTGGCTACATGAAATGCTTTTTATGTGTTTTTTATCTTTTGGTATCTACAACTTTATTTACATAAAAAAATTTTTTTTAAAGAGAGAAAGTCTCTGGAACTTTCACCAACATGTTTGCCACTAGATCTTATAACATAGTATTCAATGTAACACCTTATCTGCCACTGGACGATAATCGCATGATGGAATTTCCTCCAACAACACCGTCTTTAATACATATCTTTATCGCTCTTAAACCTTCAAGCACTATAACGCCTTCCGTGGACTTCTATTGATCCCGTCTTTTATTAAGCCTCTGCATCAGCATGAATGAGGAGGAAAATCATCAACATTTGGTGAATAGTCCAAAGACATTATATATAATATATATATATATATATATATATATATATATATATATATATAATGTATATATATACATATATATATATATATATATATATATATATATATATATATATATATATATATATATATATAATAATCTCGGTAAAACATCCACAGGGTAGTAATCCAAAGAATTTCAACCGTGTTTATAAAAAGTGCTCAATATTAAATAGAGCTTTTATATATGATTATTTTTATTTACACAGACATGTACAAAATCTGCGACACTGGCATGTCGATATTATCAATCAACAGTTATTATAAACTGAGATCTCATCAGGCAGAGTTAGAATCCGATCTTAACATTAGATCATATTTGGAAACATTAGGTTGCTTGAAGCATTGCTGGGAATAGTAGTAGTATGTTAAGAAGGCTGAGGGTCATGCAGAGTGCTAGTAAGTTGTAAGCTGGAAGGAACAAAAATAATAGATCGAAGTCCCACTTTGATTTATTATTTTGTTTCTTCCAGCTTACACCCTACCCGGCACTCTGCATTGCCTTCAGCCTTCTTAACATTCTACTAATATATATAACATACTACTACTATTCCCAGCAATGCTTCAAGCAACCTACCATACTCTATTACAAATATATATATATATATATTGGGTGTAGTGTTTGGATAGTATTATTATTATTATTATTTGATATGCAAATTACCATATCACACTGTGGTCTTAAGAGTAATATATTATTATTATTATTATTATTATTATTATTATTATTATTATTATTATTATTATTATTATTATGTATATATTAGTGAAATTAAAGTTGAATTTTTTCTACATTTAATTATTAGGGAAGTGGTCGTTTAATCAGTACCACTGGAGGGCCATGAATATAACTGCCCTGTTTTTAAATCTCCTAAACAGTTGCATGTCTTTAAAAAACGTTTTGTTAAGGGTAATTATTTTAGAAAAAACAAGAAACGTTATTTTTTTATATATTTATAAAATAAGTAAAACTATTATTTTAAAATATATGTCTGGGACTTTCGCTGTAAAACAGCCTTTTCAAAGTGTATTTCTTTTTTTTCCTCATCCTGCTGATGTTAAAATCGCAAGAGACTCCTCGTGGTGGAAACATTAGATTGTTCGTTCGGTTTTATTGACCTCCTTCGATAAAATGGAATTAGATGTGCGTAAACGTAGTTGGTGCTAATTTGTATATAAGAACGTTGCACATCTTTAAGAAAACGTTTTGTTAAGGTTATTTATAGAATGTACAAAAACCACAAAACGTTATTCTGTTTTATTTATATTTATTAAATAAGTAAACACATTTTGTTAGTAAATATATGTCTGATACTTTCGCTGTTAAACAGCCTTTTCAAAGAGCATTTCTTTTTTTTCGTTTTCCTCATCCTGTTGGTGTTATAAATCGCAAGAGACTGTCTCCTTATTATCAGTATTTTCTTTTTGATTCTGATGTTTACTTCTTTCCGGTAATTAAAAATAAAATCACATCCGAAAGCTTCCAATACTGTTCATGTAAATCATTATAATGCAATAATTACGAAATCACTCAATATCATGTTCATGCAAAAAATGTCCTGGAAGATTGATAACAGGTTTTGTGGTATGACTATGTTCAATACGCTTTCCATTAGTGATATATATATATATATATATATATATATATATATATATCGTCCTGATATTTCATCTCATGACATTTGTCAGAATGAACGGCGTTTAAAATCCGAGCTTCGCGGGTAACGTGACAAGTCATTGATTATCCATTGTGGGGATTTCGGGTGGGTAGCGATACGAGTTTTCTTTTTTGAGTATTATTGTTTCGTTTTTCGTCCACTGTCAGCCATGGTGGGCGCTGCGCAGAATGCGCGAAATAACGCCCATAATTCATGTTTGTCTATGAAACGTTGTCGAACGAAAAAGGAGCCTCTTGGATTGGCGCCATTTTGTTCTTGCTTTCGGATATGATAATGTTTTGTTTCTAGTATCCTTTTGTTTTTCGTTTTTTTTTTTGTGTCTTCGGTTCGAGCTGATGATTTCTCGACTTTCAGCAATCTTTGGCATTTATTCGTTCATTCGCTTAGTTTTTTTACTTTTTTGGGTTTTGTTTTTGTTACTTCATTTTTTGTTTGTTATTGCTAATTTGTTATCGCTAGGATTCTATAACAGATTAATTTGTCTTCGTTCACGCGCAAAAAAAAAGTAGGATACGCTTGCTTCCTATTTTTTTTTGTTTTTTGTTCTGGCCCAACATTGGAGTAGCGTTAAATTTGATAATCGGCAGCGGATTATACAAAAGAAACCAAAAAGCATTAAAACAGAATGCTTGATGCTTTTCTAGCGATGGCTAGTGGGTTATGGAACCGGGAAAGGAATCGAAAGTTAAGAGCCGCGCCTCTTGCAGAGCTATCCTTATTATAATTTGATGACGAAACTACGACGCAGGTTTTATGATAATTCCCTATTTCTTCTGTAATTTTTGCAAGAACAAACCTTCTTTAACCCTAACTCTAACCCTAACCCTTACCCTAACCCTAACCCTAACCTCCTTTAACCCTAACTCTAACCCTAACCCTTACCCTAACCCTAACCCTAACCCTAACCTTCTTTAACCCTAACTCTAACCCTAACTCTTAACCCTAACCCAAACCTTAACCTCCTTTAACCCTAACTCTAACCCTAACCCTTACCCTTACCCTAACCCTAACCCTAACCCTAACCTCCTTTAACCCTAACTCTAACCCTAACCCTTAACCCTAACCCTAAACATAACCCCCTTTAACCCTAACTCTAACCCTAACCCTAACCCTTACCCTAACACTTACCCTAACCCTAACCTCCTTTAACCATAACTCTAACCCTAACACTTAACCCTAACCCTAACCATAACCCCCTTTAACCCTAACTCTAACCCTAACCCTTACCCTAACCCTAACCATAACCTTCTTTAACCCTAACTCTAACCCTAACCCTTACCCTAACCCTAACCCTAACCCTAACCTTCTTTAACCCTAACCCTTAACCCTAACCCTAACCCTAACCTCCTTTAACCCTAACTCTAACCCTAACCCTTACCCTAACCCTAACCCTAACCTTAACATCCTTTAATCTAACCCAAACCTCCTTTAACCCTTAACCCTAACCCTAACCATAACCTCCTTTAACCCTAACTCTAACCCTAACACTAACCTTAACCTTAACCTTAACCCTAACCCTAACCCTAACCCTAACCATAACCTCCTTTAACCCTTACCCTAACCCTAACACTAACCTTAACCTCGTTTAACCCTAACTTTAACCCTAACACTTAACCCTAACACTAACCATAACCTCCTTTAACCCTAACTCTAACCCTAACACTTAATCCTAACACTAACCCTAACCTCTTTTAACCCTAACTCTAACCCTAACCCTTACCCTAACCCTAACACTAACCTTAACCTCGTTTAACTTTAACCCTAACCTAGTTAAACCCTAACCATAACCTAAACGCTAACCTCCTTTAAAGCTAACTCTAACCCTAACCCTTACCCTAACCCTAAACTTAACCATAACCCTAACCTTAACTCTAACCCTAACCCTAACCCTAACTCTCACCCTAACCTTCTTTTAACCCTAACTTTAACCCTAACCCTTACTCTAGCCCTAACCCTAACCTTGACCTTAACCTTAACCTCCTTTAACCTTACCCCTAACATAGTCTAACCCTTACCATAACCTCAACACTAACCTCCTTTAACCCTAACTCTAACCCTAACCCTAACCCTAACCTCTTTTAACTCTAACCTTAACCTTTACTCTAACCCTAATCCTAACCCTAACTCTTACCTCTTTTAACCCTAACCCTAACTCTAACCCTAACCCTAACCCTAACCCTAACCCTAACTCTAACCTAGCCTTAACCTCTTTTAACTCTAACCCTAACCCTAGCAGATTGATTAAGCGTTGCACGTTAATTATATCTTATAAATCTTTAAGAATATTTTTTAGATGCGGATTTATTATTTGTATTATTTGGTTGATTCGGACTACTGTTCTCATCTTGGCTGTTATTCTCACAACGTCTCGGCCGATGTAACCTCCGACCTTCTGCATGTGTGTCTTGACGACCTCTAAACCCCTTTATGTCGAACTCGGGAAGTATTATTAATTTGTATTTTGTAAGGGTGATTTTGGGAATGTTAAATATCAAATGGAAACGTTTTTAATGGATACTTAAAGGGGGTACGTTTTTAATGGATACTTAAAGGGGGTACGTTTTTAATGGATACTTAAAAGGGGTACGTTTTTAATGGATACTTAAATGGGGTACGTTTTTAATGGATACTTAAAGGGAGTACGTTTTTAATGGATACTTAAAGGGGGTACGTTTTTAATGGATACTTAAAGGGGGTACGTTTTTAATGGATACTTAAAGGGAGTACGTTTTTAATGGATACTTAAAGGGAGTACGTTTTTAACGGATACTTAAAGGGGGTACGTTTTTAACGGATACTTAAAGGGGGTACGTTTTTAATGGATACTTAAAGGGGGTACGTTTTTAATGGATACTTAAAGGGGGTACGTTTTTAATGGATACTTAAAGGGAGTACGTTTTTAATGGATACTTAAAGGGGGTGCGTTTTTAATGGATACTTAAAGGGAGTACGTTTTTAATGGATACTTAAAAGGGGTACGTTTTTAATGGATACTTAAAGGGGGTACGTTTTTAATGGATACTTAAAGGGGGTACGTTTTTAATAGATACTTAAAGGGGGTGCGTTTTTAATTGATACTTAAAGGGAGTACGTTTTTAATGGATACTTAAAGGGGGTACGTTTTTAATGGATACTTAAATGGGGTACGTTTTTAATGGATACTTAAAGGGGGTACGTTTTTAATGGATACTTAAAGGGGGTACGTTTTTAATGGACACTTAAAGGGGTACGTTTTTAATGGACACTTAAAGGGGGTACGTTTTTAATGGATACTTAAAGGGGGTACGTTTTTAATGGATACTTAAAGGGGGTACGTTTTTAATGGATACTTAAAGGGGGTACGTTTATAATGGATACTTAAAGGGGGTACGTTTTTAATGGATACCTTAAGGGGGTACGTTTTTAATGGATACTTAAAGGGAGTACGTTTTTAATGGATACTTAAAGGGGGTACGTTTTTAATGGATACTTAAAGGGGGTACGTTTTTAATGGATACTTAAAGGGGGTACGTTTTTAATGGATACTTAAAGGGGGTCCGTTTTTAATGGATACTTAAAGGGGGTACGTTTTTAATGGATACTTAAAGGGGGTACGTTTTTAATGGATACTTAAAGGGGGTACGTTTTTAATGGATACTTAAAGGGGGTGCGTTTTTAATGGATACTTAAAGGGAGTACGTTTTTAATTGATACTTAAAGGGGATTCAAGTCAAGTTATTATGACGTCAATTTTTTTTTCTTCTTCCGTTTTTTTTTCTTTCACTTCTTTTTTGTTGCGTAAATAGAACAAATCACCAAAATAATTAAAATAAATTTATTTATAAAGTCAAAGAATAGAACATAAAAACAACGGACCAATATGGTGTTTCTTGAACATTCTTCTTCTTCTTCTTCTTCTTCTTCTTCTTTCTCTTCTTTTTCTTCGTTTTCTTTGTTTTCTCTTTTCTTTTTCTTCTTCTTCTTTTTCTTCCTCTTTTTTTTGGTTCTTTTTTCTTCTTCTTCTTTTTCTTCTATTTCCTCTTCTTCTTCTTCTTCTTTTACTTCTTCTTCTTTCTTTTTATTCTTTTTCTCTTCCCCCCTTCTGCGTCTTCTTAATTTTATTCTTCTTCGACTTTTTTCTCTTCTTCTTCTTCTTCTTCTTCTTCTTCTTCTTCTTTTCTCTTCATCTTTTTCTTTCTTCTTCTTCTTCTTCTTCTTTTTCTTCTTCTTTTTATTTTTATATTTTTTCTCTTCGTCCTTCTGCGTCTTCTTAATTTTCTTCTTCTTCTTCTTCTTCTTCTTTTTCTTCTTTTTTTCTCTTCTTTTTTTCTTCTTCTTATCTTTTCTCTTCCTTTTTTCCTTCTTTCTTTTTATTCTTCTTTCTCCACCTCTTTCTTTTTCTTCTTCATCTTCTTCTTTTTTTCTCTTCTTCTTTTTTTCTCTGTTTCTCTTTTTCTTCTTTGTCTTCTTCATCTTCTTCTTCTTCTTCTTCTTCTTCACATTCTTCTTCTTCTTCCGCCTTTTCGCCTTTCACCTCTTCTTTTTTTGTTGCGGTCTTTTGTTTCACACAAAATACAACAAAAGAATCACTAAATAAAACAAATCACCAAAATAATTCAAATAAATTAATTCATAAAGTCAACCCTTCCTTCTTTCTAACTCTTCTCCTTCCTCTTCCTATCTACCTCCCTCTTCTTCTCTTCTTCTTTCGTTTTCCTCTTCTTCCTCCTCCTCCTCCTCCTCTTCATTATCATCATCCTCTTCCCGTTCCTCCTCCGCCCCCGGTATTATCGACTGAATAATTAAATCGAATTTCCTAATTGTGAAAAGAATTCATTAAACAGACAGAATTTGTTTGTAATATAATATTAAACGCATCAACTATATTCAAAGAAATTATGAATTATAAAAACTGCACGCCATTTGTTGAACAAAACAACATTTTTTTACAGAGAATTAATTTGCTTGTCGATAAAATTTCAATAGAGAAATGTACCAAATGCCTAGCGGAAGCGAAAACACACAAATCTGTTAAAACCTTTGAAATGTTCGATTCATGTTTTGCCTCCAAGTTCAGAGAAACATTTGACATTTCGCGCCGAAGCTTATTTCTCCGAGACATTTCCATGTGTTCTTTTTTTAATTTCAGATTTATATTAATATAACCTCCCTTATTTTATGATTACCTCCCTTTTGTAGATCTCTTTCGTTTAGTCTGAAACAGAAGCAAAGGAATTGGCTGAGTACACATTATAAAGGTAGTAAGTTTTACGATGTCAATACCTGAGTTCGCATCTTACGCCTGTAACGAATTGATAAAGAATTGTTGTGCTGAAGATACGATTATTGACTAGAAAAATCTCTGAAACATATGTACACAATAATATTTGTTGTTTTATTTTTTGGAGCAAATCCCCAGATGCCGACGATCCTTCTACTCCAATAGGTTCTTTTCTGCGTGCTGCCCGCCTTTGGAACTCCCTCCCTGATCTCTGTTTCCCCGACTGTACCAACATGCAGAAATTTAAAACTTATGCGACTTAGCATTTCGTTGCACAACTCCCAATTCAGAATGCCCCCCAAACTTTCACCCTAATTCTCAGTAGCCCCCTACGTCTACAGTGGTAGCCTGCCGTGTTTGGAGTGAAATATGACAAAAAAAGTATGTCATAAATTATGCATTCTACATATATATAACCCAGTAAAATACATAATTTATGACATACGTTGTCTTAGCATAGTTCACACCAAACATATATATATATATATATATATATATATATATATATATATATATATATATATATATATATATATATATATATATATATATATATAATTAACTTGTTACAAATATCCAGGGGGTATGAATCCGAAGGAAGTTGAAACCGGGTTTATGAGAGTGCTCAATGAAAATTCAGAGCAAAATATATATTTTTTGATTTTATTCCATTAGTTGCGACAAATGGAATTCCATCGCTAGCCCGATGAGTTGGTCGCTATTTGCGCCAATGAAACAAAACTTGTTTTGTCGTAACTAATTGAATAAAATAATAAAAAAAAATATATATATATATATATATATATATATATATATATATATATATATATATATATATATATATTGGTAGTTCAGCATTTTTTTTGATAAGCATCGAAGAATTAGTGTTAAATTGAGAATGAAAAGCCCTTTTTCAATGCAAGATATATTTATTTCTTTTAAAAGGTTGTTTATTTTTATAAAAAAAAGGGAAATATCCCTGATGATGAGTTTATCTCCGGAATTGATAAGATACATGTAAAAAAAAAAGAAATAAATATATCTTGCATTGAAAAAGGGCTTTTATTCTCAATTTAATACTAATTATTCGATGCTTATATATAAAAAAATGTTGAACTACCAATATCCTAAAATACAAGCATGCTGCCCGATGCGTTTCCGTTCAACCAAAGAGTCGCGAAGTTACATCAGACGCGGACAATACGTCAAATAACAAGCAATGACGTTTTACCGATAAAAAAAAACTAAATAAAGTTTGTTTATTTTTATTTAAAAAAAAAGAGAAATATCTCTGATGATGGAGTTTATCTCCGAAATTGATAAGATACATGTAAAAAAAAAAAAGTAATAAATATATCTTGCATTGAAAAAGGGTTTATTCTCAATTTATATATATATATATATATATATATATATATATATATATATATATATATATATATATATATATATATATATTTATATATATATATATATATATATATGCGTATTTGTGTGTGTGTGATAATATAAAAATATTATTTATAGTTTAGATGTAAAAAAAAGAAATAAATATATCTTGCATTGAAAAAGGGTTTATTCTCAATTTATATATATATATATATATATATATATATATATATATATATATGCGTATTTGTGTGTGTGATAATATAAAAATATTATTTATAGTTTAGATGTAAAAAAAAAAATATATATATCTTGTATTGAAAAAGGGTTTATTCTCAATTTATATATATATATATATATATATATATATATATATATATATATATGCGTATTTGTGTGTGTGTGATAATATAAAAATATTATTTATAGTTTAGATGTAAAAAAAAGAAATAAATATATCTTGCATTGAAAAAGGGTTTATTCTCAATTTATATATATATATATATATATATATATATATATATATATATATATATATATATATATATGCGTATTTGTGTGTGTGTGATAATATAAAAATATTATTTATAGTTTAGATGTAAAAAAAATAAATAAATATATCTTGCATTGAAAAAGGGTTTATTCTCAATTTATATATATATATATATATATATATATATATATATATATATATATATATATATATATATATATATATATGCGCATTTTTGTGTGTGTGATAATATAAAAATATTATTTATAGTTTAGATGTAAAAAAAAAAAAGAAATATATCTTGCATTGAAAAAGGGTTTATTCTCAATTTATATATATATATATATATATATATATATATATATATATATATATATATATATATGCGTATTTGTGTGTGTGTGATAATATAAAAATATTATTTATAGTTTAGATGTAAAAAAAAAGAAATAAATATATCTTGCATTGAAAAAGGGTTTATTCTCAATTTATATATATATATATATATATATATATATATATATATATATATATATATATATATATATATATGCGTATTTGTGTGTGTGTGATAATATAAAAATACTATTTATAGTTTAGATAGATATTTATGGTAATCAAAAGCAAAATGAAGCTCAATATTCAAACCTCTAAATACTTATTTAAAAATTTTCAATAAAAATAAATAAAACACATGTAAACTTTCGTTATTGGAAAGGTTTCAAAATTACAACATTGTCGATGAGATGACGTTACATGTTTAAAAAAATTTACGATTACGACTTTTATTATTTATAAACTGTATTATCTCGTCGCAATCAGAACACCCATTAACACAATTATTGGCAGGCCCCTTTAGTCTCCTTGTCCAATGTATTAGACATACTCTAAAATACGTTTCAATAGTAAATTTGACGCAATACCCTATCCTTTTTATTAGACACGTATCAAACGCTTTACAACATGGAAATACTGATTGACTTGCAGATCACCTTTAAGGAGCTGAATAAAGTTTTTATTCGGTGAAAATGATCGTATTTTTAAACTGTAACTTTAGGGGCTTTAAGATACGAATAGGCTATATTGCCGGTCCCGGCAAAATAACGATTCCTGCGTTATTTTGCCGTGACCGGCAATATAACGATTCCTGCGTTATTTTGCCGGTTCATGTATATTTAACTAAATTGTTAAACATACAGTGACGCCCGGCACAATAATGAGTCTTACGTTATTTTGCCAGCTCGTGTTTATTTAACTATAAATTACTTTTTTTATTATTATTTAAATTATTTTTTTTGTATTATTTAAAACTTTATCAAACGAAATTTTATTTATAATTTAAAACTTTGGCTGATTGTTTTTTTTGTTTTTTTTTATTTAAAACTTTGCCTGATTGATTTTTTTTGTTTGTTTTTAATTAATCTTTGCCTGATTGATTTTTTTTGTATAATTTAAAACTTTATTAAGCGACAATATATTTTAAAATAACGATAAAATTAATTTTTACTTCCGGTTGATTCGATTAGGAGTGAACTCTTCAAAATTACGACTTATTTTATGATTTTATTGAAAGAACATTTTAAAATAGAAACTGTTTAAATCCAGTGATTTTCTGTATATTTTAACATTATCGAAGTTTTTCTTCATAAAGTAAAGTAAAGCACATTTTTAACAAGTAAATGTTACCAAAGGCAACATAAATTATTCTTCTACCTGTATAAGTTTATTTGTTTATTTGATTGTTTATTTTTTTTAAAAAATCATTTATCAAAATAAATAATAAAATAAACAAATAAACTTATACAGGTAGGTAGAATAATAATTTATGTTGCCTTTGGTAACATTTATTTGTTGCTTATTTTTTTCTTTATATATAACTTATATATAACTTAAGGAAAATTTCAATTACTTAAATCGATAGCAGACTTAGTAATGTTGGGAAAATTCATCAACATTAATTCTATTATGAAAAGTAAGCAGATATTTCTTTAACCGACACAATAGGGCAGGTCGATTTTATTTTATTTCTTTAACCGACACAACTGATGATGAAAACAAATTGTTTTTAAATATTTGCCCTTATTTATTTAATTACCTTTTCTTTCGCAAGGCCATAACAATTAGGTTTTTAAAAAAAAATGAACCGGCATAATAACGATCCCTTTACATTAGTAAATAATTATTGTGCCGGGCGTCACTGTATGTTTAACAATTTAGTTAAATATAAATGAACCGGCAAAATAACGCAGGAATCGTTATTTTGCCGGGACCGGCAATATAGCCTCTTCCTATAATAAAAGTGTTTCTATTGATCGGGCAGTGGATATCTTTAATGTTGAATTAATCGTTTCAGATGTATTTGGTCGGAATAATGGCGACCGCGAAATGGGATTATTTATGAAAGAAAAAGAAAAAAAGGCACCAAAAATGCACGAAAAAATGCATGGATGAAAAGGAAGACGCCGAGGATGAGGGGAGAAGTCTAGCGAGGGCATAACGGGGTTATACAACTAGAACTATCGATTCGTTGGTTAATCAATCTAAGACACAATCACTGAAGGTAATCGAATATTGATTAACTATGAATAGGTTATATCGAAGTCAGTATCACGAATACGAAGAGAAAAGATTATGAAGTCACTCATTCGTTCCTATTTAATATAATCTTTCTCTCTATATATACAGGGTGGGCCAAAAATAAGGGTCCTATCTTTAAATTTGAATAACTTGAATTTGAATAACTTCCACAAAATAAAAGTTAAACTCACCAAACTTTATGTGTGTGTAGACTGACCCTTCCGAGATTTTTTGAAATAAACAAAACAAATTTTAGCCGAAAAACACTTCTTAAAACTTACAAAAACTAAAGTATTGTTTTTTACACTGTTTTGAGTTTTTTAAGCAAAAATAATGTTTTCTAAATGAGGGTACGTTCCTTAGGGCTAATACGGCTCATGCTTGCTTCGGAAGGGGTCCTTTACTTATTCTAAAAAAAATCAAAAAAAAAATCAATAAATAAAAAAGTTATGAATTTTTAAAAATAGGACCATTATTTTTGCCCACCCTGTATATTAATTAGGGTGATTCATAAGTCACTTAGCTATTTATTTTTGAAATGTTTGGACATGAAAATTCTTAAGCCCAACAGCTTGAAGGGTTCGTTGAACGCAGCTATATGATGTCGATAACACTTGAGCAGCCTGGCGAATTGATGTTGAAGGTTTTGTTTCAAAAAAAGGTTTGGATTTCTTCTTCTTTTGCATCATTACGTTTCGGGGCACCTGGTTTTTTAGCATCTTGAACGCTTCAAGTTTCTTCGAATTTTTAAAAAATTGCGCGCATGGTGGTGTGCAAAGGAGGCTTTCTGTTCACATCACGTTTCCATTGCCTTTCAACAAGTGTGGGAGATTCATCAAATTTGGCCATATGAATAACAATAAAAATTCGCTCTTCAATTGTAAATTACATACTGCCTGAAAAAAAGCACATATGATGATTTACACAAATTTAAATGAATAAAAAAATATATATATATAGAAAAAAATCTATAAATGGACAAATTTAAAATAACAAATAGCAGTAATTAGAGAGTAAGATAACAATTATCAAACGTTCATAGTATGTTTGTGCTTCATATGGTAATCATTTAAAATAGCTAAGTGACTTATGAATCACCCTATATATATATATATATATATATATATAT
>OY744555.1:8227816-8275316 GCA_963556195.1 Sepiola atlantica | reverse complement strand
GGTCAAAAATGCCCCAAATTGCCCAAATTTATTGCATTTTACACTCGCCACATCGAGTCACATATAGAGGGGGACCACGCACGCTCGGCTTGTCTATTTTATTTTTTATATAATATAGAAATAAGTTTATTTTTATTTATTTCTCAAAATTATCAAAATTCGAAGAAATCTGAAAATAATAAAAATATGTACACTTGTATTATTTGGATTATTCATTCTTATCTTGGATGTTATTTTCACAACATTTCGGTCGATGTAACATCCGCACTTTCTTCAAGTGAATATTGTCAAACTCGGGAGTCTTTTTGTCGAACTCGGGAATCTATCCGGATTTTCGAACTGAACACTTTATTTAATTCACGAGAGTAAATTATTCGAGTTCGACAAGATGCATCTGAAGAAGGTCGGATAATACAGAAACTAACTTAAAAAGAACTAAGAATTAAATTGGGTTGGATTGTCAGGTGGAGTAAAGCCTTTGCCAATTGATAGTTAGGAGGGAGTTGGTAAAGAGAAAAGTGAAAAAGAAATCTCAGAAAATGTCTTTACTGATATCAATAAGACTTCATTTTTCAGAAAGAGACCGACTTTACTTTATATGATATATAAATAAAAATTAAAAAAACAGGACACCCCATAAGGGAATAATTAACCCTATACATACGTTTGTTCGCAATTGTTCTGGATATAAAATGAGCATCCTTGACCTCATAAAAATTCTGGTTCGCGCCCCCAGGGGGTTAAAGGGGGGGGGTCAAAAATGCCCCAAATTGCCCAAATTTATTGCATTTTACACTCGCCACATCGAGTCACATACAGAGGGGGACCACGCACGCGCGGCTTGTTGTTAAGTAAATCATCGATGCGACTTGTGTCGACAATTTTGGGCGCATCAGTCGATTAGCAATAAACTAACCACTTTCTCAAAAATAAAGGTAAAGCCTGGGAGGGAGGACCTCATGAGACTGAACAGAACCATACCTCAGCCCGACAGCAACAAAGTCACTGTCGGACTGATTGTCCTGGACGTATCTCCGATTGGTACGAAATACGATTTGTTAGTTTTAACACTAAATTATTCAGTTATAGCCGTAAACCAGTTGAAAGGTTTAGAAATACGGTTTAATATTTATAATCGTCCGACGAGTACTAGACATCGTTAGCTTCCCGTCGATCCTCGAACCGGTTGGCCTTGATAGAGGGGATGGCAAACGACCTGATGGCCTAACAGTGTTTCCCTTTACAAACGGTAAGTCACTGATATGGGGTGCGACTTGTGTCGACACTTTTGTGTCCCCGTCAGTGATAGAATCGGTAATATGCCGATCTTCTCGACAGATTTGACTTCAACCGATCGCTGTGGAGACGAGTGGAGTGATTGGCTCTGCCATGCACGACTTGCTCGGTAGCCTTGGTCTATTAATGACACGCAACACCGGAGACAATCGCGAATTGTCTTGGCTTTACGAGCGCCTCTCTATCGCCATTATTCGTGGAAACGCCTTGAGTCTGCTCTCGGCCTGCCAAACCAGCCGGACATTCAAAGAAAAGTATTGACTGTGATACGATTATATATAAGGAATCGGGATTTCTTAATACTGAACTAAACAATGTCCAATTGACGAATAAGGGATGTATTAATTATTTATTTGACGTCTCTTTCTGCTCATATCGTGATTCGACCCCTCGGGGTTAATACCATCAAAATTAGGAGGAAGAAAAGAAGAAAAAAAAAACTCGTCTGACAAAGTTTGTCTAAAACGAAAGCTTTTAAAAAAAAAAAAATAAATGAATTTTTCATTTAAATTGCACAATTGTTGATTTTCAAAATATTTCACTTTTATACATTCTAATCCGTGTTTGAAAGATGTTGTCAATCTCCTTACTTAAAAAGCGCCAATCTTCGTATAACATCGACAGGACTACACTTATCCTACCGTCTTTTAGAACTTGACGTCTCTTCGTGATTCGACCCCTCGGAGTTAATGCCATCAAAATGAGGAAGAAGAAAAGAAAAAAAACTATAAGATAGTCTCGCCTGACAAAGTTGTTCTACAACGAAAGCTTGCCAAAAAAAAATTAAATAAATGAATTTTTCATTTAAATTGCACGATTGTTGATTTTTAAAATATTTCACTTAAATACATGTTCATACGTGCCTCAATGATGTTGTCAATTTCCTTACTTAATCTTATAGTTTACTTTTTCACCGAATGGATCAGTGTAATATATTTGTTTCTTATTTTTTTTATTTGTGATTGAATAAGAGATTTATTAATTAATATTTTAAAATAAATAATTTAATGAACAAACGATACTGTATTTTAAAAAATAAATTAGACAAGGTAAAATAAAAATTAAAAAATTAAAATTATAGAACAAATGAGCAACCAATCATAAAATATCGAGAAATAAAAAATACGCAGCGTTGTTAGATGGAATATTACATAAATGGGATATATTACATATATTACATATATTACATATTACATATATTACATGAATAGAATATTACATACATGAAACATATGTAATATATGTAATATATTACACATTACATATATAACATAGAAGACATATTACATAGATGGAATATATTACATATATTACATTTATTACATATTACATATATTACATAGATCGCAATATTACATAGATGGAATATTACATAGATGGAATATATTACATATATTACATATTACATATATTACATAAGGAGAATATTACATAGATGGAATATATTATATATATTACATATTACATATATTACATAGATAGAATATTACATAAACTAAATATATTACATATATAACATATATTACATATATTACATAGCTGGAATATTAAATAGATAAAATATATGTAATATATTTAATATATTACATACTACATATATTACATAGATGGAATATTACATAGATGTAATATATTACATATATTACATATTACATATATTACATATGTGGAATATTAGATAGATGGAATATATTGCATAAATTACATATATTACATGTTACATATATTACATAGATGGAATATTACATAGATAAAATATATTGCATATATAACATATATTATAAATTACATTTATTACATATTACTTATATTACATAGGTGGAATATTACATAGATGGAATATATTACACATATCACACATATTACATATTACATATATTACATAGATGGAATATTAGAACATCTTTTCTCATCTGTTTTGATCATTATATGTCATTTGTTTAGATCTCTCTCTCTCTTTCACTTTCTCCTTCTCTCTCTCTCTTTCTCATGAGGTATGTTTTTCCCTACATGTAATATATGCATTAGTTTTCGTAAACTTAGAACCCTTATGTACACATCTAAACAATGTTTTAACCTAGTCTACATGTTAAATAACGTCTCAATAAGTAAAGTAAGAAGAGAAATAATTATGCTCCGCCACTGTTTTCACTAATATTTGTATACATATTAAATAACGTCTCAATAAGTAAAATAAGAAAGAGAAATAATTATGCTCCGTCACTGTTTTCACTAATATTTGTATACATGTTAAATAACGTCTCAATAAGTGAAGTAAAAGGACAAATAATTATGCTCCGCCACTGTTTTCACTAATATTTGTATACATATTAAATAACGTCTTAATAAGTAAAGTAAGAAGAGAAATAATTATGCTCCGCCACTGTTTTCACTAATATTTGTATACATGTTAAATAAAGTCTCAATAAGTAAAGTAAAAAGAGAAATATTATGCTCCACCATTGTTTTCACTAATATTTGTATACATATTAAATAACGTCTCAATAAGTAACGTAAGAAGATAAATAATTATGCTCCGCCACTTTTTTCACTTAAATTTGTATACATGTTAAATAAAGTCTCAATAAGTAAAGTAAGAAGAGAAATAATTTTGCTCCGCCACTGTTTTCACTAATATTTGTATACATGTTAAATAACGTCTCAATAAGTAAAGTAAAAAGAGAAATAATTATGCTCCGCCACTGTTTTCACTAATATTTGTATACATATTAAATAACGTCTCAATAAGTAAAGTAAGAAGAGAAATAATTATGCTCCGCCATTGTTTTCACTAATATTTGTATACACGTTAAATAACGTCTCAATAAGTAAAGTAAAAAGAGAAATAATTATGTTCTGCCACTGTTTTTACTAATATTTGAATACATGTTAAATAACGTCTCAATAAGTAAAGTAAAAAAAGAAATAATTATGCTCCACCACTGTTTTCACTAATATTTGTATACATATTAAATAACGTCTCAATAAGTAAAGTAATTAAAAAAAAATTATGCTCCACCACTGTTTTCACTAATATTTGTATACATGTTAAATAACGTCTCAATAAGTTAAGTAAGAAGAGAAATAATTATGCTCCGCTACTGTTTTGACTAATATTTGTATACATGTTAAATAACGTCTGAAATATTATTTCAAACGTAAATATGACAGACCAAAGAAAATACTATTTCAAACTGAAGCATGATAGACCAAAATAAATGTTATTTCAAACTGCCAGCCTTTGGAACTCCCTCCCTGCTCTCTGTTTCCCCTACTGTACAGACATGCAGAAATTTAAAACTAATGTAAACAGACATCTCGCTGCACAGCTCCCAACTTATGATGACTCCCTAAACTTACAGGCTAATTTCCAGGAGCCCCTTACATCTACAGTTGCGACCTTCATTGTTTGGGGTGAACTATGTTAAAA
Source organism: Sepiola atlantica (assembly GCA_963556195.1). Taxonomy (NCBI): domain Eukaryota; kingdom Metazoa; phylum Mollusca; class Cephalopoda; order Sepiida; family Sepiolidae; genus Sepiola; species Sepiola atlantica. The sequence goes on along the minus strand of OY744555.1, from coordinate 8,270,590 downwards.
AAGAATGACACATCAAAGAAAATGCTATTTCCAACTGAAGCCTGACAGACCAACTTACAGACATAGCCGCCATTAGATCTACTTTGTGTTTTATCTAAATGATCTCGATTCAATCAATTTAGAGATAAACATTCTCCTGCTGAATCGTGACAGATCGAACGACCGACAGAATCGATCGCCGAATCGATCGAGGGTTACGAAGGTACGGACACGTACAAAATGGTTGCCACATTTTCCACGTGGCAATGTTTATCGCCTGTGATAAATTCACATTGGGAAATAGATTAGTGGAAATTGAGACGAATGGATGTTTTTAAATGTCCGACGGGACATTTTATCTCTACGCTAATGAAAAGGTTAATCTATCTCCATATACTATTTAAAATTTATGGCATTTTTGGAATTCGTATTTACCCCCCCCCCCCTACTCACGGGGGGAAGATGTGACAAGAGGTCGACCGGAAGGAATTTAAAAGCCAACTCAAAAGAGGAAGAACACTCTGGCCTACAAAATTTTTTGTGCAGCTTTGTCGGCATTCCCCGGTGAATGTGATTCAGCCGATTAGCAATAAACTAATCTCTTCTCAACGTGAAGGTAAAGCCTGGGAGGATTGGCCTCCTAGGCCAGCATAGAAATATATTTCAGCCCGACAGAAATATGTCTAATGGTTACCAGGTACCAGGTTAAAGCCCTAATACGTTTTTAAAAAAATTTTTTTTAACATAGTTCACCTCAAACAAGGCAGGCCGCCACTGTAGACGTAAGGGGCTACTGAAAAAAAAGAAAAGGGAAGAAGGATTGGGAGGGTCAACCTAAATTAGGATCTGCGCAGCGAGATGTCTGTTTACATTAGTTTTACATTTTTGCATGTCAGTACTGTCGGGGGAAACAGGGGGCAGGGAGGGAGTTCCAGAGGCCAGCCGTACGAGGAAAGAAGCTATTTGAGTAGTTTGGTGCTAAACTTGTTCGCCATAGTTGACCAGAGTTCTAAATTGCAAAATCAGTCAGTCGGGGTGGAATAAGCGCCGCTACAAGACATGTTTGAAACGTACTTAAATGAGACGATGTCCCCTCACCTTAAATCCCCTCTCTTTTTACCCCTATGTTGTTTTAACAGCAAATATAAACTCGCCTTAATAAACCCATCTTTTTTAATACGTGTTTGTTGATTTATAATTTTACTAACATCGTGAAAGTACAGAACGAAACCTGACTGATTGATGTCCAGCTCACCAGGTGTCGACGGTTTACAAACTTTCCGATCGCTGTTGTTCTTGCTAACTTAGCCAAACACATTAGACATTACAACACATTACCACGGGATTGCTTCCCTGTAGGATACAACACGGTTGTCTTAAAATCGAAAGTAACAAAAACTTATAATAAACCGTCCTCACAACTAATCATATCTTGTTAATTCAATTCATCATTTTTAATCCTCTCATAATATTCTTCATCGTTTTAATCCTCTCATAATATTCTTCATTATTTTAATCCTCTCATAATATTCTTCATCATTTTCAATCCTCTCATAATATTCTTCATCATTTTTAATCCTCTCATAATATTCTTCATCATTTTAATCCTCTCATAATATTCTTCATCATTTTCAATCCTCTCATGATATTCTTCATCATTTTTAATCCTCTCATAATATTCTTCATCATTTTAATCCTCTCATAATATTCTTCATCATTTTCAATCCTCTCATAATATTCTTCATCATTTTTAATCATCTCATAATATTCTTCATCATTTTAATCCTCTCATAATATTCTTCATCGTTTTAATCCTCTCATAATATTCTTCATCATTTTTAATCCTCTCATAATATTCTTCATCATTTTAATCCTCTCATAATATTCTTCATCATTTTCAATCCTCTCATGATATTCTTCATCATTTTTAATCCTCTCATAATATTCTTCATCATTTTAATCCTCTCATAATATTCTTTATCATTTTTAATCCTCTCATAATATTCTTCATTATTTTTAATCCTCTCATGATATTCTTCATCGTTTTAATCCTTTCATAATATTCTTTATCATTTTTAATCCTCTCATAATATTCTTCATCATTTTTAATCCTCTCATAATATTCTTCATCATTTTCAATCCTCTCATAATATTCTTCATCATTTTCAATCCTCTCATAATATTCTTCATCATTTTCAATCCTCTCATAATATTCTTCATCATTTTTAATCCTCTCATAATATTCTTCATCATTTTTAATCCTCTCATGATATTCTTCATCGTTTTAATCCTCTCATAATATTCTTCATCATTTTTAATCCTCTCATAATATTCTTCATCGTTTTAATCCTCTCATAATATTCTTCATCATTTTCAATCCTCTCATAATATTCTTCATCGTTTTAATCCTCTCATGATATTCTTCATCGTTTTAATCCTCTCATAATAGTCTTCATCGTTTTAATCCTCTCATAATATTCTTCATCATTTTCAATCCTCTCATGATATTCTTCATCGTTTTAATCCTCTCATAATATTCTTCATCATTTTTAATCCTCTCATAATATTCTTCATCATTTTTAATCCTCTCATGATATTCTTCATCGTTTTAATCCTCTCATGATATTCTTCATCATTTTTAATTCTCTCATAATATTCTTCATCGTTTTAATCCTCTCATAATATTCTTCATCATTTTTAATCCTCTCATAATATTCTTCATAATTCAACTGACAACTTATCCATCTGAGTAACATTTAGCCTCGAGAGGTTTATAACATTGATAACTCGTGACTCATTGATTAAACATTAAAAATGACATTTGACTATAAACGTCCACCCATAACATTCTAAGCTGAGCAGTTACAAGAGTCAATAGGATCAACCTTAGAAAATTTTAATTTAATAAAACAATAACGATGATTAATTATTGGTATTTGTGAAGTTTTCCTTTTTGATCTAATATATAATAAATAATTGAATTCCCGTGTGACACGATGAGGAGTTTGTTCGTGCAATATTTATTGGGAAAAAGAAATTAGGAATAATTCATTAAAATAAATTGGTTTCGAGAATCATGACATTTTGGCAAACCCATCACCCCCACAGATGAATTTGTGTCTTTTTGCTATTGAAATCGATAAAATGTGACATTTTTAAGGGTAAAAAAACATTCTGAATCAAGGCAAATCTGAATCATGATTTATTGGCTTAACGAATTAGATGACTTCTTTCTTTGCCTTTTAGCTAGGAACAAAGTGTACTATCTGTTTTGATACTACTCTCCATCTTTTCTGTCCTCTGAGAAACCTTTCTAAACTAAGACAATTTATATTTTTTTTATATTTTTGTTCCAATCCAGAGTGTCACGTTTTAAAAAGCTGAATTTTTCTCCATATTAAAAACCAACTTGTGTCTAATTCTGCCCTCGTGAGGAGGCAAGTGAATAGGGACACGTTGGCCTTTTGCAATAAACAAAATGTAGTATCTGTTCTGATACTACATTTCATCTTTTTTGCTCTCGGTCAGTGAAAGAAAAATCCTTCTAGACTGAGGCAATTTTAACTTTTTTTCCAAATCCAGAATGCCACTTTTTAAAAAGCTGTATTTTCTACACATTAAAAAACATCCGTGTGTCTAACTCTGCCCTCATAAAGAGGCAGGTGGATAGGGACAACGGAAATGACTTTTTATCCTGTATTTTCACTGCTACAGGGGGGGGGGGTTACCCCACCCTATAGACCGGTATTGTTCGGGCCTTCGGGTCTTGATTTACGCCGGTCTATCGGTTGTCCGTCCTGTGCAGTTCTAAGAGGTGCACCCTCCCAGGCTTTGCCTTCTCACCCTTTGAGAAGGGGTTAGTTTATTGCTAATCGCCTGAGGTGCCCCTACCGGGGAATGCCGACGGGGCTGCCCAGGCAATTTTTAAATAGCCAGAGTGCTCAAATTCTCGAGCGCTAGTTTTTTCTCCACTTTCCTGACCTTGTGTCACATCTTACCTTGTGGGAGGAAGATAAATTAATTCAGGTTTGGTAGTTTTGTTTTACGGCATATCAACCCTTTTTGGGTTATTTAATGCCGAATCTGGTCATTATAGTAAAAGTTTTTATGCTTCAAGTTCTTTATATCTTCAAATGTTTAATCATCGTTTTTGGTTTGGTAGTTTTGTTTTACGGCATATCAACCTTTTTGGGTTATTTAATGCCGAATCTGGTCATTATAGTAAAAGATTTATGCTTCAAGTTCTAAAAATAAAATAAAAAAGGGGAGGGAGAAAGGGAGAGGGTCTGTTGTTTTTGTTTTTGGTTTTGTAGAACATAATTAAGTTTTACAAAAAAAAAAAAAAAAACGTCAATGTAGGTGAATTTCGTCTCAGGGAGCCACAGGGCAGCCTGATCTGGTATCACCAGTAAATTAATTCAGTTCTAACGCCTTTTTAACGGGTTGTAAATTAGTTCACATTGACTTCCGGTGTGGGTTTGACGTCGTTGGCGGCCATTTTGTAAGGACACCAAGGTCAAGTGATGAACTATGGCAGAAAAGGTGACAATTTGACATTAGAGGACATTGTGATTGCTGTAAGGTATGAAGAGGTTAGGGTAAGGGTTAGGGTTAAGGTTAGGGTTAGGGTTAGGGTTAAGGAGTAAGAAAGAAGTAAAGAATAAGAGAAAAGACAAAAGGGTGAAGAAAGAAAAAGAAAAAAAAAATAATGACGGAAGAAATCAAAAAAGGAAAAAAAAAAGAAAATAAATTATTAATAAATAAATCAAAGAAAGACCAAAATAAATAAAGAAAGAAAAGATGAATATAAAAAAGAGAGAAACGACGAACAGAAAAAAAGAGACAGAAAAGCAAGGAAAAAACGTGAAAGAAAAAGATACAGTAAAAGGGAAGAAAGAGAGCGAAAAAGAAAGGACAAATGACAGAACGGATTAGTTAATGAATTCAATAAAGAAAAGAAAAAAAGAATTGTAGAAAAGAAGAGTAAAAAAGAAAGGGTGTATCTATAAACGAAGTAAAAAAGAAAGAAAGAAAAAGAAAAAGAAAAAATGATGGAAGAAATCAAAGAAAAAAAAAAAAATTTAATAAATTATTAATGAATAAATCTAAGAAATAACAAAATAAATAAAGAAGAGATGAATATAAAAAAGAGAGAAAGAACGAAAAGAAAAAGAAAGAAAGAGAAAGACAGTAAAGGGGAAGAAAGAGAGCGAAAAAGAAAGGACAAATGACAGTTAATAAATTCAATAAAGAAAAGAAAGAAAGAATTGTAGAAATAGAAGAAAAGAAGAGTAAAAAAAAGAAAGGGTGTATCTATAAACGAAGTAAAAAAGAAAGAAAGACGAGAATAAGGAAACGAGAAAGCAAAAATAAGAAATGAAAACGAAACGAAAAGATGGTAGAGAAAAAATATACATTTATATTTATCCATTTATATACATATATATATATATATATATATATATATATATATATATATATATATATATATAATTATGGAAATAATAATCCGACGTAATGAAAAAAAAAACCTAAAAAGTGTTTATATGTTCATTAACGTTACATTTTTATTTTAAGATAGTCGACTTGAGAAAGTCTTGAAATAAAGACGAAATCTTGATGAACATATAAAAAAAAAAAATTTATTTTTTATTTTTCATATATGTATATATATAAAAAGTTTTTCTTTTTTTTTCGTAAGGCATATTCCGACAACGTTCGTTGAATTTATAGTCAGTCTTTCTACATGTGCCTCCCTTCGCATAAATAGAACTTGAATTTCTTTTTTGACGTGGTAATGTCTCGGTACCGTATGGTTATGACGCCTGCATGCAGACTCTATGTTTAATCTGTAGCAGGGGTTCAAACCTTGAGATCGTCTGAGATTATCATCCCCTACACTGATGAGAGCGAAAGCTTGAAACGCTGGCGTATGTAGGTAAAAGTAATCTAATATTATTTATTAAAACTTAATATATATATAGCATTTGATTGGTTAACTAGCTAGCCGTGTATATGAAAACAGCCGGCAAAAATAACTCCATGCATTTAAACCTAAAGATTCCCCCAGGGGATGAAACGCGGGAGCCTCTGTGCAGCTTAATTGCCATAAATATATTTTCATAGCTTACTACATAGCTCTTCTTACGTATTGAACACTGTTGAAGTAAATACTGAAAATTGATACATAAAAAATTATATCTCCTTATAAAATTTATGTAGATATATGAAAAAGTAATCCAGTTGATTCCATCAGTGCATCTCGTTCGTTCGTTTTTTTCGACCACTCGGTCTTTAATTTTTTGGTCTTTTGATAATGAAAGTTTTTCTTTCGAAAATGTAAGATTACCTTATTCCGGAACTTTTATTTGCCTGACAGTAACCACTTTTTATTTACTGTTCCGGTATTTAATCTGTTTTACGTGAAATATAATTAAATTGATTTGAGATTCCATTCTTGTTTTCTCTTCTCGTTAGTTTTTGTTCACCTTCTCCACCTTCCGGTACCTATATCACATTGCTCCAGCCTCGGATTACAAACCTACACTTATATATATATATATATATATATATATATATATATATATATATATATATATATATATATATATATATATATATATATATATAAATTAAATTCCCAAAACAGTTTTTCATGGTAAATGTTGTGAAGTTGTCCCACAGTAAATAATACATAAAGGAAGTCAAGTCGAGGGTTGGTTTAACAAGTGGGATAACAAAGTAAGAAAGTGACTTGCACTTAGCTAGACAGTTACAAGACTGTGCTTTGTCTTCTCTGTGTCTCTGGTGACTCGCACTATTTATAGTGACAACCGGTGTTGTTTCTCCTGTGTAAGAACGGCCGGTGTAACAGTAAACAACTGTTGATCCCTTAAATAATGTTAGAAGCAAACTAATATAATAACTGTAAAAACTAAATTGACTTACATGAGTGATTTTCCACTGAACGACTTTTTTTTAATGGCTGAGAAACTTCCGAGACTATATATATATATATATATATATATATATATATATATATATATATATATATATATATATATATGTAAATTATAACTAAAAGGTAAACATTTAGAGAGTTGGACCTATTGTGAAATAAGGAAAGCTCAATATACTGAATAGAGCAAAAATATGGTAAGTCAATGAAAATTGATAAGACCTGCAAATGGAAGCAAATCGATATCTTCAATTGTTCAAAACAAGGAGCAGTTTAGTTAATAAGAAACATTTATTTTTCTTCTCTTTTATTCCTTAAACCAGGCTTTTCAAAGATTAAAATCTTATCATCATATATATATATATATATATATATATATATATATATATATATATATAGTAAAAAAGAAGTGTGGTAAATTAACTACCATCAAAGCTGGTAATAGATGCAATATTTATTTTATTTAAAACTATAACAGTCCACGTGCTGGCGTGCTGGCGTGCTTTCATACGAGAGTGGAAAAAAAACAAACGACATCTCACTCGCCGGCTCACACCAACTGAAGCTGGTGTCCCAATTACATCGGAATTTAAAACACACTAATGAGGCTAATATTATTAGCGAAATATATGTATAACTATAAACTATAAAAAAAGAATGACAGTTTATAGAAAAAAAAGAAAAAAAATCGGTTCGATTTTGTCTTTTCTTTTAAATAAAATAAATATTGCATCTATTACCAGCTTTGATGGTAGTTAATTTACCACACTTCTTTTTTACTAAATTTAATTCAGATGCTTAAAAAAGTATAAACCTTTCAATATATATATATATATATATATATATATATATATATATATATATATATATATATATAACAAATTGGTGGGTTCATGTTCTTTTAAAGCATCATTTAAGAAATTTAGCATAAAATAGAGGCATACGCCGAAAAGCAAAATGGATGCAGAATATAACAATAAAAATAAAAATCAAGTCAGATTTTTTTCTTTCTTTTCTTTTTTTTCATTTTAAATTTCAAGTATTTGTATTTATGTTTTGCAATCATTTCGCTAAAAACATAGCCTTGTCAAGCAGAGAGATATAAGTAGTAGTACCGTTTCCCCGTCAGAATGGAAATAACACGAAGATGTTTTTTTTAATATATATAATATATATACTGGTCTCGTGTTTTAGAATATGGGAAACGCCGTGCAGCGTGGAAATGTAAAAAATTGGTTTGTTCATATTCTTTTGAAGCATCTTTTATACGCACATATTTTTTTACAAATTTTGAATTTTAGCTTTTCCACTGCCAACTTATCCATCTATGTTATTCATCTGATGATAAAATGTTAATCTTTGAAAAGCCTTGGCTTAAGGAAAGAAAAATAAACATGTTTTTTACCGAGTACACTTTGCATTGAACAATCGAAGTTGAAAAATATTTGTCTTTCGTACACATATATCTCTCTTCTTTCATTTATCTTTATATATATATATATATATATATATATATATATATATATATATATATATATATATATATATATATTACCACTCCTGCCTCCGATCGGAATTCAAAAAACTCTTAGTAGAAAATACCAAAATCTTAGAATTGAGTGCTAACAAGCAAAAACTCCATATATTAGAAGCCCTATATATAAAAACCAAAACAACCCTAGTTAATAGAATTAACTTTAATATCAGTAATAATATTCTAAAATGTTTATAGCACCAAATATAGTTTCATACTTAGTACATAATTCCCACCAAAAAACCTTCTATAAATACTAACATATGGTCTAGACCTGATTAACCTCATTCCCCCGAAGATGGACCCAGATGGGTCCGAAAGTACTTGGGAGACAAATCCAAACTATGGCAAATCCATCAGCCAATTCCCCTCCGAAACTAAGATCCTAATTCGGACTATTGAAAGGATCTACCAAATCATATCTAGACATGAGTTGTCTCTCATATTCAACGATACTTGCCTGTAAGAGAAGATGCTGCCTATATATATATATATATATATATATATATATATATATATATATATATATATATATATATATATATATATATATATATATATATGGGAAGAGAAGGATGAAGGTAATCCGACGTGATGGTAAAATGAAAAAGGAAAATCAAAAACTGGATGTTTTTTATGTGTACATCAACGTTTCGTCTTTATTTATAAGACTTCATCAGGATGATGATAGAGGGAAAAGATATCATGCAAGCACAGATACATGTAGGGTAGACATGTTGGGAAGAAAAATAAAATAAAATGAAAAATAATGGCAGCGTCTTGCTGGACGTCCGTACTCATTTTCATTCTCTAACAAGTACGGACGTCCAGCAAGACGCTGCCATTATTTTTCATTTTATTTTATTTTTCTTCCCAACATGTCTACCCTACATGTATCTGTGCTTGCATGATATCTTTTCCCTATATCATCATCCTGATGAAGTCTTATAAATAAAGACGAAACGTTGATGTACACATAAAAAACATCCAGTTTTTGGTTTTCCTTTTTCATTTTACCATATATATATATATATATATATATATATATATATATATATATATATATATATATAAAATAACACACACATTTATATATATATATATATCAGGGCCGGCGGGACAGTTATATAAGAATATTCATAAATGAATATTAAATTATGTATACCCACATACGACGTCGTTTCAAGCTTATGCTCTAATCAATGTAGGCAAGCAATACTTTCAGACTGTCACAAGGCGCGATTCCGGTGCACGGATTCAACCCAGATTCCGCACGCTATCGCTCTATCCTCTAAGCTATAGGAAATTATCACGTGATACGGGAGTAATTTAGTTATATTTATGCCAAATAATGCGGGCCGTAAACATCAAGACAATCTAGAGGACTCAACGAACTTAATCGGACCCTTGCTTTATAGCCTTTTGGCCAAGATCAAAGTGTAGTATCTGTTCCGATAGATACTGCACTCCATAGACTGGTATTGTCTTGGCCTTTGGGGCTTGATTTACGCCGGTCTATGGGTCTGCTCTGTGCAGTTCTAGGAGGTCCACTCTCCCAGGTTTTGCCTCCCCTCTTTGGTGAGGAGTAAGTTTATTGCTTACTGAGGCGCCCCTACCGGGGAATGCCGACGGGACTGCCCAGGCATTTTTTGTAGGCCAGAGTGCTCACCTTATCGGGCGCTTGCTTTTCAAGTCCCACTTTCCCGACCCGACCTTGGGTCACATCTTACCTTGTGGGAGTAAGATAAAACTGGCCTTGTGCCTAACCTCCTGGGGAGGTAAATATATTTTTTTTATAGCCTAAGTGAATATGTTAATCGTTCTAATTAAACATGATTCAGTATCAACTATACAAATCATTAATATTTCCTTATCTATGTATTTCTATGCCCCCCTCTCACTCTGTATTGATTCAACCACTCTCTAACATTTCTTAATGCCACTCTGAGTATTTAGAGAAAAGATGATTTTCTTTTTTCAGCGTCGCCATCTAAATGAGACACGTGTTCCTAATTACTTGCCTCCCCACGACGGCAAAGTTAGACATAAGGTCAGTTTTTAATGTGACAAAAAATCCAGCTCCCCAAAAAGGAGCACTCTGGATTAGGACAAGAATCAAATTTGCCTCAGTCTAGAAAGATTTGTCATTCACCGACCGAGGACAGAATAAACGAAGACAAACATCAGAACAGATACTACACTTTGTTCCTAGTCAAAATGTACGTTGGTTAATTGTTTCAGGGGTTATGATGAGTGCTGGTTAAAGAAATCTTCGGTAAGACGAAGTCTGTTTTAATGTGGGTAAAATCCAGCATCCCCAAAGAGAGGCATTCTGGATGAAAACAAAAATACCTATATGGTACCGTCGACACTCCCTTGATAAATAAGGCGATCGAGTATACGTATGCATGTTTAATAACCCGGTTGTAATATTCTAACACCAGCCTTGAAAGTTTAAGCCCTTATTTACTTGCTTCCCCACAAGGGTAGAGTTAGACAAAAGGTCAACTCTCCGAAAAGGGGCACTTTGATATCTCTTGTGGGGTACAAACCACCCCTATTAGAGAACTGATGGTATCAACCAGGTATAATAAATACCACTGGTTGCAGAGACTCAGAGAGACGGTCATACCATGTTTTACCGCATGTTATGAACCCGTTCATCTCCTACCACATTAGTGGCGTTCTGTATTGCTTTATGATAAATACATTGTTATATTTTAACCCTGTCACTATTTGTGGTTTATTTCTTTGTGACCCCTAGCACGGGTCTACAACAATATCTTATTCAAAAATATTTAAACATCACAAACATGTATGTAAGTTAGATGGCAAAATCAAGAATAATAATACTTCTATATAATAATAATTATTAGTGATTTAACCACTATCTAATATTTATTAATGTCTCTCTGATTATTTATCAAGGTCGAGTCATGAACTATGGCAAGAAAAGGTGACGGTTTGACATTAGATGACATTGTGATTGCTGGCGGCAATATGTTGGGTCTAGAGGTTAAGGGAAAGAAAGAAGTGAAGAAGAGAAGAAAATAAAAAGGTTAAAGAGAGGAAAAGAAAGAAAATTGTGTATAGAAAAAAGACAGAAAGAAGAAGAAAAATGGGGAAAGAATTTATGAATTTAACAAAGAAAAAATGAAATAAAACGAGAGTGAAAGGAAATAAAACGAGAGTGAAAGGAAATAAAATGAGAGTGAAAGGAAATAAAACGAGAGTGAAAGGAAATAAAACGAAAGTGAAAGGAAATAAAACGAGAATGAAAGAATACACAGATAGCCAGCTCTCAGTATGTGTCCCTTTTTTCTGGTGCCGGATTATTGTCTTCTTTCTTCTCTTCACTAACAAAAAAAGACGTGTGTTATTAGTAGCAGTAGTACTCGCCCCGATTCACCTAAGTGGCAGCCCCAAACGTTGCCGACTACAGTCAAAACAGACACGAACAACGTTAGCTACGTGGGTCCAAAAAGGATCTCTCACTCGAGCAAAAATGTCACTCCTTTTATTCAGCTCTCATTGACTGCCAAAAGCGCCTATTTTGCATAATCACGACCGTCGCCTCAAAATCAGACAATTCCAGGTTCACTCTCGCGTGCGGCCACTGTTTCTTTGCAGCGGGCGCATGCTTGGTCTGTCCGCACTGTAAGACGAAAAGGAAGAAAGAAAAACTGAAATATGTAATTTAAGACTTTAATGAGAACGATAGAGAGCAAAATGGTAGAGGAGGATGAAGGATAAGGAAAAAGAAAAAATAAAATAGATAACGGGTTATTCGATGAATTCAAGAAAGGAAATCAAGAAATAAAGGTCGAAAAAATGAAAAATTATTGATAAACGAAAGAAATAAAAAGAGAAAGAAGGAGATAGAAATAAAGTGAGAAATGAAAAAAAAAAAAATAAAAAGATGATAGAGAAAAAAGGGGGAAAAGAACAAAAGAGATAAATAAATATATACACGAAAGAAATGAATTCTTATTAGAGAGAGGGAAAAGCAGGAAGGGGAGGAAAAAGAAAATATAGCGGTAAAACATATAATGCCCCCCTAGAAGAAATAAAACAGGTTATAGATTTCCGTAAAAAACAAGCTATCCTGAATTATCAGTAGGAACAATATTAAGTTAGGTTATAGTTGTACGGACATATGGTAGTTTGGTAGTTTTGTTTTACGGCATATCAACCCTTTTTGGGTTATTCAATGCCGAATCTGGTCATTATAGTAAAAGTTTTTATGCTTCAAGTTCTTTATATCTTCAAATGTTTAATCATCGTTTTTGGTTTGGTAGTTTTGTTTTACGGCATATCAACCCTTTTTGGGTTATTCAATGCCGAATCTGGTCATTATAGTAAAAGTTTTTATGCTTCAAGTTCTTTATATCTTCAAATGTTTAATCATCGTTTTTGGTTTGGTAGTTTTGTTTTACGGCATATCAACCCTTTTTGGGTTATTTAATGCCGAATCTGGTCATTATAGTAAAAGTTTTTATGCTTCAAGTTCTTTATATCTTCAAATGTTTAATCATCGTTTTTGGTTTGGTAGTTTTGTTTTACGGCATATCAACCCTTTTTGGGTTATTCAATGCCGAATCTGGTCATTATAGTAAAAGTTTTTATGCTTCAAGTTCTTTATATCTTCAAATGTTTAATCATCGTTTTTGGTTTGGTAGTTTTGTTTTACGGCATATCAACCCTTTTTGGGTTATTCAATGCCGAATCTGGTCATTATAGTAAAAGTTTTTATGCTTCAAGTTCTTTATATCTTCAAATGTTTAATCATCGTTTTTGGTTTGGTAGTTTTGTTTTACGGCATATCAACCCTTTTTGGGTTATTCAATGCCGAATCTGGTCATTATAGTAAAAGTTTTTATGCTTCAAGTTCTTTATATCTTCAAATGTTTAATCATCGTTTTTGGTTTGGTAGTTTTGTTTTACGGCATATCAACCCTTTTTGGGTTATTTAATGCCGAATCTGGTCATTATAGTAAAAGTTTTTATGCTTCAAGTTCTTTATATCTTCAAATGTTTAATCATCGTTTTTGGTTTGGTAGTTTTGTTTTACGGCATATCAACCCTTTTTGGGTTATTCAATGCCGAATCTGGTCATTATAGTAAAAGTTTTTATGCTTCAAGTTCTTTATATCTTCAAATGTTTAATCATCGTTTTTGGTTTGGTAGTTTTGTTTTACGGCATATCAACCCTTTTTGGGTTATTCAATGCCGAATCTGGTCATTATAGTAAAAGTTTTTATGCTTCAAGTTCTTTATATCTTCAAATGTTTAATCATCGTTTTTGGTTTGGTAGTTTTGTTTTACGGCATATCAACCCTTTTTGGGTTATTCAATGCCGAATCTGGTCATTATAGTAAAAGTTTTTATGCTTCAAGTTCTTTATATCTTCAAATGTTTAATCATCGTTTTTGGTTTGGTAGTTTTGTTTTACGGCATATCAACCCTTTTTGGGTTATTCAATGCCGAATCTGGTCATTATAGTAAAAGTTTTTATGCTTCAAGTTCTTTATATCTTCAAATGTTTAATCATCGTTTTTGGTTTGGTAGTTTTGTTTTACGGCATATCAACCCTTTTTGGGTTATTTAATGCCGAATCTGGTCATTATAGTAAAAGTTTTTATGCTTCAAGTTCTTTATATCTTCAAATGTTTAATCATCGTTTTTGGTTTGGTAGTTTTGTTTTACGGCATATCAACCCTTTTTGGGTTATTCAATGCCGAATCTGGTCATTATAGTAAAAGTTTTTATGCTTCAAGTTCTTTATATCTTCAAATGTTTAATCATCGTTTTTGGTTTGGTAGTTTTGTTTTACGGCATATCAACCCTTTTTGGGTTATTCAATGCCGAATCTGGTCATTATAGTAAAAGTTTTTATGCTTCAAGTTCTTTATATCTTCAAATGTTTAATCATCGTTTTTGGTTTGGTAGTTTTGTTTTACGGCATATCAACCCTTTTTGGGTTATTTAATGCCGAATCTGGTCATTATAGTAAAAGTTTTTATGCTTCAAGTTCTTTATATCTTCAAATGTTTAATCATCGTTTTTGGTTTGGTAGTTTTGTTTTACGGCATATCAACCCTTTTTGGGTTATTTAATGCCGAATCTGGTCATTATAGTAAAAGTTTTTATGCTTCAAGTTCTTTATATCTTCAAATGTTTAATCATCGTTTTTGGTTTGGTAGTTTTGTTTTACGGCATATCAACCCTTTTTGGGTTATTTAATGCCGAATCTGGTCATTATAGTAAAAGTTTTTATGCTTCAAGTTCTTTATATCTTCAAATGTTTAATCATCGTTTTTGGTTTGGTAGTTTTGTTTTACGGCATATCAACCCTTTTTGGGTTATTTAATGCCGAATCTGGTCATTATAGTAAAAGTTTTTATGCTTCAAGTTCTTTATATCTTCAAATGTTTAATCATCGTTTTTGGTTTGGTAGTTTTGTTTTACGGCATATCAACCCTTTTTGGGTTATTTAATGCCGAATCTGGTCATTATAGTAAAAGTTTTTATGCTTCAAGTTCTTTATATCTTCAAATGTTTAATCATCGTTTTTGGTTTGGTAGTTTTGTTTTACGGCATATCAACCCTTTTTGGGTTATTTAATGCCGAATCTGGTCATTATAGTAAAAGTTTTTATGCTTCAAGTTCTTTATATCTTCAAATGTTTAATCATCGTTTTTGGTTTGGTAGTTTTGTTTTACGGCATATCAACCCTTTTTGGGTTATTCAATGCCGAATCTGGTCATTATAGTAAAAGTTTTTATGCTTCAAGTTCTTTATATCTTCAAATGTTTAATCATCGTTTTTGGTTTGGTAGTTTTGTTTTACGGCATATCAACCCTTTTTGGGTTATTCAATGCCGAATCTGGTCATTATAGTAAAAGTTTTTATGCTTCAAGTTCTTTATATCTTCAAATGTTTAATCATCGTTTTTGGTTTGGTAGTTTTGTTTTACGGCATATCAACCCTTTTTGGGTTATTCAATGCCGAATCTGGTCATTATAGTAAAAGTTTTTATGCTTCAAGTTCTTTATATCTTCAAATGTTTAATCATCGTTTTTGGTTTGGTAGTTTTGTTTTACGGCATATCAACCCTTTTTGGGTTATTTAATGCCGAATCTGGTCATTATAGTAAAAGTTTTTATGCTTCAAGTTCTTTATATCTTCAAATGTTTAATCATCGTTTTTGGTTTGGTAGTTTTGTTTTACGGCATATCAACCCTTTTTGGGTTATTTAATGCCGAATCTGGTCATTATAGTAAAAGTTTTTATGCTTCAAGTTCTTTATATCTTCAAATGTTTAATCATCGTTTTTGGTTTGGTAGTTTTGTTTTACGGCATATCAACCCTTTTTGGGTTATTCAATGCCGAATCTGGTCATTATAGTAAAAGTTTTTATGCTTCAAGTTCTTTATATCTTCAAATGTTTAATCATCGTTTTTGGTTTGGTAGTTTTGTTTTACGGCATATCAACCCTTTTTGGGTTATTTAATGCCGAATCTGGTCATTATAGTAAAAGTTTTTATGCTTCAAGTTCTTTATATCTTCAAATGTTTAATCATCGTTTTTGGTTTGGTAGTTTTGTTTTACGGCATATCAACCCTTTTTGGGTTATTTAATGCCGAATCTGGTCATTATAGTAAAAGTTTTTATGCTTCAAGTTCTTTATATCTTCAAATGTTTAATCATCGTTTTTGGTTTGGTAGTTTTGTTTTACGGCATATCAACCCTTTTTGGGTTATTCAATGCCGAATCTGGTCATTATAGTAAAAGTTTTTATGCTTCAAGTTCTTTATATCTTCAAATGTTTAATCATCGTTTTTGGTTTGGTAGTTTTGTTTTACGGCATATCAACCCTTTTTGGGTTATTCAATGCCGAATCTGGTCATTATAGTAAAAGTTTTTATGCTTCAAGTTCTTTATATCTTCAAATGTTTAATCATCGTTTTTGGTTTGGTAGTTTTGTTTTACGGCATATCAACCCTTTTTGGGTTATTTAATGCCGAATCTGGTCATTATAGTAAAAGTTTTTATGCTTCAAGTTCTTTATATCTTCAAATGTTTAATCATCGTTTTTGGTTTGGTAGTTTTGTTTTACGGCATATCAACCCTTTTTGGGTTATTTAATGCCGAATCTGGTCATTATAGTAAAAGTTTTTATGCTTCAAGTTCTTTATATCTTCAAATGTTTAATCATCGTTTTTGGTTTGGTAGTTTTGTTTTACGGCATATCAACCCTTT
Source organism: Sepiola atlantica (assembly GCA_963556195.1). Taxonomy (NCBI): domain Eukaryota; kingdom Metazoa; phylum Mollusca; class Cephalopoda; order Sepiida; family Sepiolidae; genus Sepiola; species Sepiola atlantica. Next base: position 8,253,857 of record OY744555.1, on the reverse strand, counting down.
TTGGGTTATTCAATGCCGAATCTGGTCATTATAGTAAAAGTTTTTATGCTTCAAGTTCTTTATATCTTCAAATGTTTAATCATCGTTTTTGGTTTGGTAGTTTTGTTTTACGGCATATCAACCCTTTTTGGGTTATTCAATGCCGAATCTGGTCATTATAGTAAAAGTTTTTATGCTTCAAGTTCTTTATATCTTCAAATGTTTAATCATCGTTTTTGGTTTGGTAGTTTTGTTTTACGGCATATCAACCCTTTTTGGGTTATTTAATGCCGAATCTGGTCATTATAGTAAAAGTTTTTATGCTTCAAGTTCTTTATATCTTCAAATGTTTAATCATCGTTTTTGGTTTGGTAGTTTTGTTTTACGGCATATCAACCCTTTTTGGGTTATTTAATGCCGAATCTGGTCATTATAGTAAAAGTTTTTATGCTTCAAGTTCTTTATATCTTCAAATGTTTAATCATCGTTTTTGGTTTGGTAGTTTTGTTTTACGGCATATCAACCCTTTTTGGGTTATTTAATGCCGAATCTGGTCATTATAGTAAAAGTTTTTATGCTTCAAGTTCTTTATATCTTCAAATGTTTAATCATCGTTTTTGGTTTGGTAGTTTTGTTTTACGGCATATCAACCCTTTTTGGGTTATTTAATGCCGAATCTGGTCATTATAGTAAAAGTTTTTATGCTTCAAGTTCTTTATATCTTCAAATGTTTAATCATGGTTTTTGGTTTGGTAGTTTTGTTTTACGGCATATCAACCCTTTTTGGTTTATTTAATGCCGAATCTGGTCATTATAGTAAAAGTTTTTATGCTTCAAGTTCTTTATATCTTCAAATGTTTAATCATCGTTTTTGGTTTGGTAGTTTTGTTTTACGGCATATCAACCCTTTTTGGGTTATTTAATGCCGAATCTGGTCATTATAGTAAAAGTTTTTATGCTTCAAGTTCTTTATATCTTCAAATGTTTAATCATCGTTTTTGGTTTGGTAGTTTTGTTTTACGGCATATCAACCCTTTTTGGGTTATTTAATGCCGAATCTGGTCATTATAGTAAAAGATTTATGCTTCAAGTTCTTTATATCTTCAAATGTTTAATCATGGTTTTTGGTTTGGTAGTTTTGTTTTACGGCATATCAACCCTTTTTGGTTTATTTAATGCCGAATCTGGTCATTATAGTAAAAGTTTTTATGCTTCAAGTTCTTTATATCTTCAAATGTTTAATCATCGTTTTTGGTTTGGTAGTTTTGTTTTACGGCATATCAACCCTTTTTGGGTTATTTAATGCCGAATCTGGTCATTATAGTAAAAGTTTTTATGCTTCAAGTTCTTTATATCTTCAAATGTTTAATCATCGTTTTTGGTTTGGTAGTTTTGTTTTACGGCATATCAACCCTTTTTGGTTTATTTAATGCCGAATCTGGTCATTATAGTAAAAGTTTTTATGCTTCAAGTTCTTTATATCTTCAAATGTTTAATCATCGTTTTTGGTTTGGTAGTTTTGTTTTACGGCATATCAACCCTTTTTGGGTTATTTAATGCCGAATCTGGTCATTATAGTAAAAGTTTTTATGCTTCAAGTTCTTTATATCTTCAAATGTTTAATCATGGTTTTTGGTTTGGTAGTTTTGTTTTACGGCATATCAACCCTTTTTGGTTTATTTAATGCCGAATCTGGTCATTATAGTAAAAGTTTTTATGCTTCAAGTTCTTTATATCTTCAAATGTTTAATCATCGTTTTTGGTTTGGTAGTTTTGTTTTACGGCATATCAACCCTTTTTGGGTTATTTAATGCCGAATCTGGTCATTATAGTAAAAGTTTTTATGCTTCAAGTTCTTTATATCTTCAAATGTTTAATCATCGTTTTTGGTTTGGTAGTTTTGTTTTACGGCATATCAACCCTTTTTGGTTTATTTAATGCCGAATCTGGTCATTATAGTAAAAGTTTTTATGCTTCAAGTTCTTTATATCTTCAAATGTTTAATCATCGTTTTTGGTTTGGTAGTTTTGTTTTACGGCATATCAACCCTTTTTGGGTTATTTAATGCCGAATCTGGTCATTATAGTAAAAGTTTTTATGCTTCAAGTTCTTTATATCTTCAAATGTTTAATCATCGTTTTTGGTTTGGTAGTTTTGTTTTACGGCATATCAACCCTTTTTGGGTTATTTAATGCCGAATCTGGTCATTATAGTAAAAGTTTTTATGCTTCAAGTTCTTTATATCTTAAAATGTTTAATCATCGTTTTTGGTTTGGTAGTCTTGTTTTACGGCACATCAACCCTTTCTGGGTTATTTAATGCCGAATCTGGTCATTATAGTAAAAGTTTTTATGCTTCAAGTTCTTTATATCTTCAAATGTTTAATCATCGTTTTTGGTTTGGTAGTTTTGTTTTACGGCATATCAACCCTTTTTGGGTTATTTAATGCTGAATCTGGTCATTATAGTAAAAGTTTTTATGCTTCAAGTTCTTTATATCTTCAAATGTTTAATCATTGTTTTTGGTTTGGTAGTTTTGTTTTACGGCATATCAACCCTTTTTGGGTTATTTAATGCCGAATCTGGTCATTATAGTAAAAGTTTTTATGCTTCAAGTTCTTTATATCCTCAAAATGTTTAATCATCGTTTTTGGTTTGGTAGTTTTGTTTTACGGCATATCAACCCTTTTTGGGTTATTTAATGCCGAATCTGGTCATTATAGTAAAAGTTTTTATGCTTCAAGTTCTTTATATCTTCAAATGTTTAATCATCGTTTTTGGTTTGGTAGTTTTGTTTTACGGCATATCAACCCTTTTTGGGTTATTTAATGCCGAATCTGGTCATTATAGTAAAAGTTTTTATGCTTCAAGTTCTTTATATCTTCAAATGTTTAATCATCGTTTTTGGTTTGGTAGTTTTGTTTTACGGCATATCAACCCTTTTTGGGTTATTTAATGCCGAATCTGGTCATTATAGTAAAAGTTTTTATGCTTCAAGTTCTTTATATCTTCAAATGTTTAATCATCGTTTTTGGTTTGGTAGTTTTGTTTTACGGCATATCAACCCTTTTTGGTTTATTTAATGCCGAATCTGGTCATTATAGTAAAAGTTTTTATGCTTCAAGTTCTTTATATCTTCAAATGTTTAATCATCGTTTTTGGTTTGGTAGTTTTGTTTTACGGCATATCAACCCTTTTTGGGTTATTTAATGCCGAATCTGGTCATTATAGTAAAAGTTTTTATGCTTCAAGTTCTTTATATCTTCAAATGTTTAATCATCGTTTTTGGTTTGGTAGTTTTGTTTTACGGCATATCAACCCTTTTTGGGTTATTTAATGCCGAATCTGGTCATTATAGTAAAAGTTTTTATGCTTCAAGTTCTTTATATCTTCAAATGTTTAATCATGGTTTTTGGTTTGGTAGTTTTGTTTTACGGCATATCAACCCTTTTTGGTTTATTTAATGCCGAATCTGGTCATTATAGTAAAAGTTTTTATGCTTCAAGTTCTTTATATCTTCAAATGTTTAATCATCGTTTTTGGTTTGGTAGTTTTGTTTTACGGCATATCAACCCTTTTTGGGTTATTTAATGCCGAATCTGGTCATTATAGTAAAAGTTTTTATGCTTCAAGTTCTTTATATCTTCAAATGTTTAATCATCGTTTTTGGTTTGGTAGTTTTGTTTTACGGCATATCAACCCTTTTTGGTTTATTTAATGCCGAATCTGGTCATTATAGTAAAAGTTTTTATGCTTCAAGTTCTTTATATCTTAAAATGTTTAATCATCGTTTTTGGTTTGGTAGTCTTGTTTTACGGCACATCAACCCTTTCTGGGTTATTTAATGCCGAATCTGGTCATTATAGTAAAAGTTTTTATGCTTCAAGTTCTTTATATCTTCAAATGTTTAATCATCGTTTTTGGTTTGGTAGTTTTGTTTTACGGCATATCAACCCTTTTTGGGTTATTTAATGCCGAATCTGGTCATTATAGTAAAAGTTTTTATGCTTCAAGTTCTTTATATCTTCAAATGTTTAATCATCGTTTTTGGTTTGGTAGTTTTGTTTTACGGCATATCAACCCTTTTTGGGTTATTTAATGCCGAATCTGGTCATTATAGTAAAAGTTTTTATGCTTCAAGTTCTTTATATCTTCAAATGTTTAATCATGGTTTTTGGTTTGGTAGTTTTGTTTTACGGCATATCAACCCTTTTTGGTTTATTTAATGCCGAATCTGGTCATTATAGTAAAAGTTTTTATGCTTCAAGTTCTTTATATCTTCAAATGTTTAATCATCGTTTTTGGTTTGGTAGTTTTGTTTTACGGCATATCAACCCTTTTTGGGTTATTTAATGCCGAATCTGGTCATTATAGTAAAAGTTTTTATGCTTCAAGTTCTTTATATCTTCAAATGTTTAATCATCGTTTTTGATTTGGTAGTTTTGTTTTACGGCATATCAACCCTTTTTGGTTTATTTAATGCCGAATCTGGTCATTATAGTAAAAGTTTTTATGCTTCAAGTTCTTTATATCTTCAAATGTTTAATCATCGTTTTTGGTTTGGTAGTTTTGTTTTACGGCATATCAACCCTTTTTGGGTTATTTAATGCCGAATCTGGTCATTATAGTAAAAGTTTTTATGCTTCAAGTTCTTTATATCTTCAAATGTTTAATCATCGTTTTTGGTTTGGTAGTTTTGTTTTACGGCATATCAACCCTTTTTGGGTTATTTAATGCCGAATCTGGTCATTATAGTAAAAGTTTTTATGCTTCAAATTCTTTATATCTTCAAATGTTTAATCATCGTTTTTGGTTTGGTAGTTTTGTTTTACGGCATATCAACCCTTTTTGGGTTATTTAATGCCGAATCTGGTCATTATAGTAAAAGTTTTTATGCTTCAAGTTCTTTATATCTTCAAATGTTTAATCATCGTTTTTGGTTTGGTAGTTTTGTTTTACGGCATATCAACCCTTTTTGGTTTATTTAATGCCGAATCTGGTCATTATAGTAAAAGTTTTTATGCTTCAAATTCTTTATATCTTCAAATGTTTAATCATCGTTTTTGGTTTGGTAGTTTTGTTTTACGGCATATCAACCCTTTTTGGGTTATTTAATGCCGAATCTGGTCATTATAGTAAAAGTTTTTATGCTTCAAGTTCTTTATATCTTCAAATGTTTAATCATCGTTTTTGGTTTGGTAGTTTTGTTTTACGGCATATCAACCCTTTTTGGTTTATTTAATGCCGAATCTGGTCATTATAGTAAAAGTTTTTATGCTTCAAGTTCTTTATATCTTAAAATGTTTAATCATCGTTTTTGGTTTGGTAGTCTTGTTTTACGGCACATCAACCCTTTCTGGGTTATTTAATGCCGAATCTGGTCATTATAGTAAAAGTTTTTATGCTTCAAGTTCTTTATATCTTCAAATGTTTAATCATCGTTTTTGGTTTGGTAGTTTTGTTTTACGGCATATCAACCCTTTTTGGGTTATTTAATGCCGAATCTGGTCATTATAGTAAAAGTTTTTATGCTTCAAGTTCTTTATATCTTCAAATGTTTAATCATCGTTTTTGGTTTGGTAGTTTTGTTTTACGGCATATCAACCCTTTTTGGGTTATTTAATGCCGAATCTGGTCATTATAGTAAAAGTTTTTATGCTTCAAGTTCTTTATATCTTAAAATGTTTAATCATCGTTTTTGGTTTGGTAGTCTTGTTTTACGGCACATCAACCCTTTCTGGGTTATTTAATGCCGAATCTGGTCATTATAGTAAAAGTTTTTATGCTTCAAGTTCTTTATATCTTCAAATGTTTAATCATCGTTTTTGGTTTGGTAGTTTTGTTTTACGGCATATCAACCCTTTTTGGATTATTTAATGCCGAATCTGGTCATTATAGTACAAGTTTTTATGCTTCAAGTTCTTTATATCTTCAAATGTTTAATCATCGTTTTTGGTTTGGTAGTTTTGTTTTACGGCATATCAACCCTTTTTGGGTTATTTAATGCCGAATCTGGTCATTATAGTAAAAGTTTTTATGCTTCAAGTTCTTTATATCTTCAAATGTTTAATCATCGTTTTTGGTTTGGTAGTTTTGTTTTACGGCATATCAACCCTTTTTGGGTTATTTAATGCCGAATCTGGTCATTATAGTAAAAGATTCATGCTTCAAGTTCTAAAAATAAAATAAAAAAGGGGAGGGAGAAAGGGAGAGGGTCTGTTGTTTTTGTTTTTGGTTTTGTAGAACATAATTAAGTTTTACAAAAAAAAAACAAAAAAAAAAAAAACGTCAATGTAGGTGAATTTCGTCTCAGGGAGCCACAGGGCAGCCTGATCTGGTATCACCAGACGGACATATGTAAATAATAAATTAACGCTATATAATTGTAATAACAATAATAATAATGGTATTTAACTGGATGATACTGGCAGATTCTATCTAGAAAGTAAAGAAAAAGCTTGCATGTCTGCGTGGACGGAGCGACAGAAGAACTAGACAAATACATAAGATTATAGATTTTCGTAAAATTATGTTATCCTAAATCATCAGTAGAAATAATATCAAGTTAAGTTATAGTTGTACGGAAATGTGTATATACAGGGTGGGCCAAAATAAGGGTCCTATCTTTAAATTTGAATAACTTGAATTTGAATAACTTCCACAAAATAAAAGTTAAACTCACCAAACTTTATGTGTGTGTAGACTGACCCTTCCGTGATTTTTTGAAATAAACAAAACAAATTTTAGCCGAAAAACACTTCTTAAAACTTACAAAAACTAAAGTATTGTTTTTTACACTGTTTTGGGTTTTTTAAGCAAAAATAATGTTTTCTAAATGAGGGTACGTTCCTTAGGGCTAATACGGCTCATGCTTGCTTCGGAAGGGGTCCTTTACTTATTCTAAAAAAAAAATTTTTTAAATCAATAAAAAAAAAAGTTATGAATTTTAAAAAATAGGACCCTTATTTTTGCCCACCCTGTCGTCCTGTCACACAAATGTTAGCTATTAAAAAAACTGCCGGATAAATCTATTTAAAGTATTTAGGGGGGTTTGAGAAAGAAAATAGCAAATCAACACCCTACCTTTAATCTATTCGCATAATGATACATTTCTTTCTTTTTTTGATTTCTGCTTTAAATACGGATTTATACGTTTTTCTTATAAGTCTTTCTTTTTATTTAACTTTCCAGCTTCAGAAGTTTTCTTTCTCTCTTATTGCTTTTTTTAACGTCATCGATTCAAATATTATTTCATATGGATAAAACATTAGCGCAACGGGTAAATTTTTCAGTCATTTAAAACGAAGGGTGTTAATTCGGTAAAGAATAAACACAAATAAACATGAATAAAGATGAAAAACAAGGAATTATAGTTACTCTGACGATAAACGAGGTTAAGATGAAGACTGTGTATTTTCTCTTGATTTTTGCTGTGAAAAGCGCGTAAGATGTAGAAGATGTATTGAATTTTGAAATAATACACAAAAAAATGAAATATAAATATACAAAAAAATGTTTGTGAGGTATTCGCCGATATATAAAGATAAAGAAATTGAAAGTGCAAATTATAGTTATAGGCATGGTTGTTCGCCGGTACATCAAAATAAAGAAATTAACATAGCAGATGAAATTTAAGGTTATGGATCGACTTTTACCTATGGGCCTTGGAATGTAACTGTAATATATATATATATAATTAATTAATTACATATATATATATAATTATATATATATATATAATTAATTATTAAAGACAATATATGTACTATCATATATCATCAGATCCTTTTACTTTGTAGTCTCTTTTGAAGATTCAGCTCAATGTTTGTCAATTATTTATAACAGAGCAAAATATAGAACAGTTTTTATTATATTCCAATAACCATGGTTTGTTTTATTACTTTTATTTTTATTTTTTCACATTTCCAAAAAAATTTTAATTTCTGTGAGATATATTTAACGGTCCGTTTCATTTGTTTTGTGTCAAACAACATATAATACTATATAAATTCCATATAAACACTTATGTAGAAGAAACTTTTTAATAGTTGATTGAATGAACGGTTTTGACACAATGAGACTAGCTCTATAATGATCTGCTTAAATGAGTTTCGCACCCTAACGACTTAAATAAACATTCAGGTAACTTTAACAAAAATAAATAAATTATCTTCAAATAAACTGGAACTTTATAAATAAATTATAGTACATATTAAATATTTTAGCAAATATTACCGAATTAAAGTTTTTAAATTGTTCGCACTAATTCTTTTAGGAGATACTAGCTTTGAACGAAAAAAATCAATATGGCGGATTAGTTTGATCGCACACGTGTGAGTGTTTGCTCAAAAAAATTTGTTTGTTTTTTTGTTTAAAATGAAACTGATGTATGATGTGGGTGTTTTTCAAGACACTCTAATCTTTTATTATTTTTGAACTTGTTTTGATGATTTTGTAGTGTTGCAGAGACGATATTGACATACAAATGTTGTTTGGCACAAAACAAATGAAACGGACCGTTAAATATATCTCACAGAAATTTAAAATTTTTGGAAATGTGAAAAAATAAAAATAAAAGTAATAAAACAAACCATGGTTATTGGAATATAATAAAAACTGTTCTATATATATATATATATATATATATATATATATATATATATATATATATATATATATATGAAAGTAAAATGGAATAAGCGGAAGACCTAAAAAGCTCAACGTTTCGCCTAAATGTTATATGGGCTTTGTCAAGAGCCCATGTAACATTTGGGCGAAACGTTGAGCTTTTTAGGTCTTATGCTTATTCCATTTTATTTTCATACCGTCGGATTATTTTATCCTTTCATATATATATATATATATATATATATATATATATATATATATATATATATATATATAGTGTGTTAGAGTGAAATAAATTCCAGAATGAAATCCGAGTATAAGAGAATAAGTAATAAGCAGAGCAAGAATAAAATAAAGTAAAGTATTGATCTACTCCTCTCCAGGAGTTAGGCACAAGGCCAGTTTTTATCTTACTCCCACAAGTAAGATGTGACTCAAGGTCGGGTCGGGAAAATGGGGTTTAAAAATTGCCTGGACAGCCCCGTCGGCATTCCCCGGTAGGTACGCCTCAGGCAATAAGCAATAAACTTACTCCTCCCCAAAGAGGGGAGGCGAAGCCTGGGAGGGTCGACCTCCTAGAACTGTACAGGACAGACCCATAGACCAGCGTAAATCAATCCCCGAAGGCCAAGACAATACCAGTCTATGGAGTGCAGTATCCATCGGAACAGATACTACACTTTGATCTTAGCCAAAAAAGTAACACGGAGCAATATAATCAGCGGTGCAATAATTTATTTCGACCCTCCGGCCTTATTCACGCATCCAATTTTATCACTCCTATAAGCATTCAGTATACCTTAGTTAATAATGTTAAATCACGAATACAAATCATTCAAAAACCCTGCATAGTTACTGCCCTTAGAACGCCCGGATGATATCTTTATTTAAATTCCTTGTGGATTGATTTAAAGTCCTTTGTCCAAGATCTAAACTTGAATTTAATTAATGTTGTTCCTTTTAACCTTTTTATCTCTTCATAAGTATAATCCTTAACCCCATTTTCTCTCCCTAATTCCTTTAGAAGACACATCATTAAACCCCAAAACAGTAACGGCCAAATATACGATATACATAATATATATTTTTTTTAAAACAGAAACCACATAATATTGGCTCACGGGATTTATATTTTTTATTTCTTTATTTTTTTTTATATATTTTTTTTATATCTCTTTAAATCTTCTCCGGTTTAAATCTCAACTGTTACTTTTCCTCCTTCCCCTTTTTTCAAACCTTATTAAACCTTCCTTACACTAAATTTAAACAAACATGCATAACACGCGTCCGAACGAGAGTGACACGTGACTTCACATTTCCGAAACAGATGACAACAGAAGCTGAAGAGAGCCAGATGGCTAAGTCCTCTGTGCTTGAAACCGACGACACGAATGTTGTATTAATTTTTCTGTACCAATCAAGGGAGGCGCGAGAGCGCTCTATCCCTTAATAGACTTCAAAAACGACCTATGCTAGAAATCTCATTTCTTTGATCAATCATAACTCAAAAACCAATAAACCAAATTAGTTAAAACTTTGCACAAATTTTTTTATAGGTTCTACAAGTGTGTAGAATTTCAGCATCATTAGTTAAGGCAACCCAGAGATCCAGAAAGGTCAGGCATGATTTTGTGTTATCCGTGTGTACGTACGTACGTATGTGCCACTCTGTATCTCATCAACTATTTGATAGATTCAGCTGATTTTTGGCAGAGATAGAGGTTCTATGTACTAGTTGATGGCATTTTAATTTCAGTTTACCATATACCTTAGTTTTCCAGAAAATTCCAAAACACCTTAAAAATGACCATTGTATTGAGGCATAGCTTTTACAAAAGTAGTGATATTCCATGATAAATGCCAGTATACTGAAATCATATGCCCTTAATAGGGTTAAGATGAAAATTCATATACACTAAATGTACAAAAGCAAGGAAATTCCCAAATTTTTACACTTTTATTGTCATTAAGGGTATGCGAGCACAACAGGGCTATGTATTTTACTGGTAGGAATTTTTCTTCAGCGCACCTCACACACTTCATCCACTCATGCATAGAGATTTATACTGTAGTGATGTGATAATGAAATGGTTTGGTTGATATGTAGTCATACCCTTAATTAATTACAATAAAAGTGTAAAAATTTGGGAATTTCCTTGCTTTTAGTGTATATGAATTTTCATCTTAACCCTATTAAGGGCATTCATCATGGAATATATAAGATCATTTTAAATGATACTACATATTGAATTATTTATTTGCACAAAATATTAAAATGTACAGTTCGGAACAACAGAAGTGTTGGGAAAAAGGAGGTCCTTGGTCATTCCGGGTCAAAAATGATAAAAAATGTATATCCTACACTTAAATAAAATCCTCTCAGTCACCACAATACCACATTTACTCTAGACGCCATCTTGTTTAAAATATCGCCAAATTTGTTTGAAATTTTATTTTTCATAAATACATATATTTACAGAAATTATACTACACTTTCATTTTAGCCAGAAGGCCAAGGAACCATAAAAACTAATGACATTTTTAAATGAATGAAAAAAAAACTGATTAAATTTATTACTGTATTATCTTTTAATGAGGGTAGGTAGTGTAGTATCTGTTCTGTTGTCATAAGACCATCTTCCCAGGGATTACCTTTTCATTTTCTTGGAGTAAGAGGTAGGGTAGTATCGTGTCTGTTGCCATGATACTATACTCGAAGGAATATCAGTCCGCTCCCACAAAGGCTGGCCACTCTCGAGTAACTTTAATAACAAGCAGTGCAAATAGCTATATGCACGATCCGAACGCCGTTTCGTAGATCACTCTATACTGCTTGGTATCTAGCCGCCGATTCGCTATTTACATTTAAAATTCCTCTATATTTACTAATTGGCTATGGCCGATGGATAAGATCCTCGACTACGAATCAGTGGCGATTTGTGGTCGGGGTTCGCGCCCACAGACCGTTGAGAATTAGTTCCTACACTGAAGATTGCGTTAGCATGAAACATCGATGGCTGTAGGTATTTAAATAATGAATATTTATTTATAAAAATATTATTGTATATATATATATGTATATATATATATATATATATATATATATATATATATATATATCTTCTAATATATAAAGTAGAGACGTTATTTCCACTGTACGTTCTCGGAGTGTAGGAAAATAACCATATACAAAACAGGCTACTAAACTCACCGCTATACTACACTTATTCATTCGAGCGTGTTTTAGTAAAGTTGTTATTATTTTTTCCAACCTAACACTAAATATTACATTTGGCCCACCATTAACGTGGTAAGGTGGTAGCAAAGGCTTTCCCCCCTAACAATTGTGTACTGTGACTACACTCATCGACACCGGGAAGTAATAAACACAGTTTACTTTTCACAAAACAGTCCGTCCTTATTTATTATTTGCCTGGTATTAATTTACTACATAATATAAAGCAATACGCAAATAAATAATGACCGCTCCCGTTGAATCCGATGATATTCCGCAAATATCAGATTACGTTTTTCCTATTTCTAACTATGATTTCCACATTTACATTCATTCCGGAATTAAGCGAATGACATTAACGAACACGGTTCCTGCAACACTTATTCTTCAAACATGGCGGTTACAATTCCTTCATTAAATCGACTTCCTACTTAATTCAATAGCCGCCAAGATGCTGTTAGACCCCGACACATTTATATTTTCAAAATCATATACCTTTAACATTTCCCAAATAAATGACCTAAACCGTATCATTGTTGAACTTTATTTTTCGTCGCCAGAAGCTGCCAGTAAACAAGCTTACCTTAACTGCCCTATTTTCACATGTATTTTTTTAAGTAGTAACCGTGGCGCAATGGTTAAGAAGGGAGGTTTCATTATCGCCAGTATCGGCGTTCGATCCCATTCTACTCTAACACGTTTTCTTCTCTTTTTTTTTTAATTTAAAACATTCACAAACACGGTAGAGGGGGGGGGGAGAAGAACACTTTTTCATGCAATAAGTAGTACTTTCTCCCGCGCAACGCCGGGCGACGGGTTCCGCTAGTTTATAATATATATATATATAATAAAATAAGATATTGACTGAGTTTTTCTGCATTATTGAATCAAATTTTATAAAACATCACAAACTTATCGAATGCGAGATAATAATTTTTTTCGGAGTAAACTTACTTTTCACCTCGGAGCAATAATAACTAGGTAATCGATTTCTAAGTTCGTTAGACACGACCATTATATATTCTGTTTTCTTTGAAAATCTTTTTTATTAGAGAAAGCAACGCCGAGTTTTTACTGGTGAAAATATGAGAAAAATCAATTAATTATATAAATAAAACTAAAGACATAAAATGTAAAAAAAAAACAGAAAAATCTCCCAGAATGCATTCGATATCCTGTTTAATTTGATCAGAGAAGTGACCTTTCAATTTTTAGGTTTGTTTTAACTTTTATTTTTATTCTTTTTTTTTTTTTTTTCTTTATTATTCTTTATTTTATTTTCCGAATTGACTGTTTCAATATGTCAAACCTTATTCACGGTAAACAGAACTATATTAATAACTAGGGTGTAGGGGTAGAGGGTAGGGCATTAAAAATAAGGTAATATGGTGTTGTTAGGGTTTAGGTTTGGGTTTGGGTTTGGGTTAGGGTTTGGAGTAAGGGTTAGGGTTAGGGTTAGGGTTAGGGTTAGGGGATAGCGGTTGGGGTTAGGGTTAGAGTTTGGTTTTGGATTTGGGTTGGGGTTAGGTTAGGGTAAGAGTTATGGGGTAGGGGTAGGGTTAGGATTTAGGGTTTGGGTTTAGGTTTGGGTTAGGGTTACGATTAGGGGGTATGGTTTGGGTTTGGGTTCGGGTTTGGGTTAAATGTAAGGGTTAGAGTTAGAGTGAGAGTTAGAGGTAGGTGTTAGGGTTAGGGTTATTGTTAGGGTTTGGGTTTTGGTTTAAATTAGGTGTAACAGTTAGAGTTAGAGGGTAGGGGTTAGGTGTTATGGTTAGGGTTAAGGTTTGGGTTTGGGTTTAGGTTAGGTGTTATGGTTAGCGTACGGGTTTGGGTTTGGGTTTGGGTTTGGTGTTATGGTTAGGGTTAGGGTTTGGGGTTGGGTTTGGGTTAAATGTTAGGGTTAGATGTAGAGTAAGGCGTAGGTTTTAGGGTTAGGGTTATGGTTAGGGTTTGGGTTTGGATATTAGTTTGGGTTAGGGGTAGGGTTAGAGTAAGGGGTAGGGGTTAGGTGTTATGGTTAGGGTTAAGGTTTCGGTTCGGGTTTGGGTTTGGGTTTTGGTTAGGTATTATGGTTAGGGTAAGTGTTAGGGTTTGGGTTTGAGTTTGGGTTTGGGTTTGGGTTTGGTGTTATCGTTAGGGTTAGGGTTAGGGTTAGGGTTCAGGCTAGGGTTAGGGTTAGGGTTAGGGTTAAGGTAAAGGTAAGGGCTAAGGCTAGGGTAAGGGTTAAATGTTAGGGTTAGAGTTAGAGTTAGGCGTAGGTGTTAGAGTTAGGGTTAAGGTTTGGATTTGGGTTTGGGTTTGGGCTAGGTGTTATGGTTAGGGTTAGGTTTGGGTTTGGGTTTGGGTTTGGGTTTGGGTTTGGGTTTAAGTTGGGTGTTATGGTTAGGATTAGGGTTAGGAGTCATAGTTTGGGTTTGGGTTTGGGTTAAATGTTAAGGTTAGAGTTAGGCGTAGGTGTTAGGGTTAGGGTTATGGTTAGGGTTTGGGTTTGGGTTTTGGTTTTGGTTTTGGTTAGGGGTTAGGGTTAGAGTAAGGGGTAAGGGTTTGTTGTTATAGTTAGGGTTAAGTTTTGGGTTTGGGTTTTGGTTTGGGTTTGGGTTTGGTTTTATGGTTAGGGTTAGGGTTTGGGTTTGGGTTTGGGTTTGGGTTTGTGTTTGGTGTTGGGTTAAATGTTAAGGTTAGAGTTAGAGTTAGGCGTAGGTGTTAGAGTTATGGTTAGGGTTTGGGTTTGGGTGTGGGTTTGGGTTTGGGTTTGGCGTTATGGTTAGGGTAAGGGTTTGGTTTTGGGTTTGGGTTTGGGTTTGGGTTTGGTTTTGGTGTTATGGTTAGCGTTAGGGTTAGGGGTTATGGTTTGGGTTTAAATTTGGGTTAAATGTTAGGGTTAGAGTAAGAGTTAGGTGTAGGTGTTATTGTTAGGGTTAAGGTTTGGATTTGGGTTTGGGTTAGGTGTTATGGTTGGGGTAAGTGTTTAGGTTTGGGTTTGGGTTTGGGTTTCGGTTTGGTGTTATGGTTAGGGTTAGGGATAGGAGTTATGGTTTTGGTTTCGGTTAAATGTTAGGGTTAGAGTTAGAGGTTTTGGTTTGGGTTTTGGTTTGGGTTAGGGGTTAGGGTTTGAGTAAGGGGTATGGGTTATGTGTTATGGTTATGGTACAGGTTTGGATTCGTGTTTGGGTTTGGGTTTGGGTTAGGTATTATGGTTAGGGTTAGGGTTTGGGTTTGGGTTTGGGTTTGGTGTTATGGTTAGGGTTATGGTTAGGGTTTGGGTTTGGGTTTTGGTTTTGGTTTTGGTTAGGGGTTAGGGTTAGAGTAAGGGGTAAGGGTTTGTTGTTATAGTTAGGGTTAAGTTTTGGGTTTGGGTTTTGGTTTGGGTTTGGGTTTGGTTTTATGGTTAGGGTTAGGGTTTGGGTTTGGGTTTGGGTTTGGGTTTGTGTTTGGTGTTGGGTTAAATGTTAAGGTTAGAGTTAGAGTTAGGCGTAGGTGTTAGGGTTATGGTTAGGGTTTGGGTTTGGGTGTGGGTTTGGGTTTGGGTTTGGCGTTATGGTTAGGGTAAGGGTTTGGTTTTGGGTTTGGGTTTGGGTTTGGGTTTGGTTTTGGTGTTATGGTTAGCGTTAGGGTTAGGGGTTATAGTTTGGGTTTAAATTTGGGTTAAATGTTAGGGTTAGAGTAAGAGTTAGGTGTAGGTGTTATTGTTAGGGTTAAGGTTTGAATTTGGGTTTGGGTTAGGTGTTATGGTTGGGGTAAGTGTTTAGGTTTGGGTTTGGGTTTCGGTTTCGGTTTGGTGTTATGGTTAGGGTTAGGGTTAGGAGTTATGGTTTTGGTTTCGGTTAAATGTTAGGGTTAGAGTTAGAGGTTTTGGTTTGGGTTTTGGTTTGGGTTAGGGGTTAGGGTTTGAGTAAGGGGTATGGGTTATGTGTTATGGTTATGGTACAGGTTTGGATTCGTGTTTGGGTTTGGGTTTGGGTTAGGTATTATGGTTAGGGTTAGGGTTTGGGTTTGGGTTTGGGTTTGGTGTTATGGTTAGGGTTATGGTTAGGGGTTATGGTTATGGTTTGGGTTTGGGTTTGGGTTTGGGTTTGGGTTTGGGTTTGGGTTTGGGTTAAGGTTAAGGCTAGGGTTTGGGTTAGGGTAAGAGTTAAGGCTAGGGTTAGGGTCCAATGTAAGTTAGAGTTAGGCGTAGGTGTTATGGTTAGGGTTAAGGTTTGGGGTTAGGGTTTGGGTTTTGATTTGGGGTTAGAGTTAGGGTTTGGTGTTATGGTTAGGGTTAGGGTTAGGGTTAGGGGTTGGGTTTTGGTTTTTGATTGGGTTAGGGGTTAGGGTTAGAGTAAGGAGTAAGGGTTAGGTATTATGGTTAGGGTTAAGGTTTGGGTTTTTGTTTGGGTTTGGTGTTATGGTTAGGGTTAGGGTTTGGGTTAGCGTAAGGGTTAAGGCTAGGGTTAGGGTTAGGGTAAGGGTTAGGGTTAGAGTAAAGGTTAAGGCTAGGGTTAGGGTTAAATGTTAGGGTTAGAGTTAGAGTTAGGCGTAGGTGTTATGGTTAGGGTTAAGGTTTGGATTTGGGTTTGGGTTTGGGTTTGGTGTTATGGTTAAGGTTAGGGTTAGGGGTTGTGGTTTTGTGTTTGGGTTAAATGTTATGGCTAGAGTTAGAGTTAGTCGTAGGTGTTAGGGTTAGGGTTATGGTTAGGGTTTGGGTTTGGGGTTTGGTTTGGGTCACGGGTTAGGGTTAGAGTAGCGGGGTATGGGTTAGGTTTTATGGTTAGGGTTAAGGTTTGGGTTCGGGTTTAGGTTTGGGTGTGGGTTAGGGATTTTGGTTAGGGTTAGGGTTAGGGTTTGGTTTGGGTTTGGGTTTGGGTTTAGTGTTATGGTTAGTGTTAGAGTTAGGGGTTATTGTTATGGTATTGGTTTGGGTTTGGGTTAGGGTAAAGGCTAAGGTTAGGGTTAGGGTTAGGGTTAGGGTTTAGGTTTGCGTTTTGGTTTGGGTTTGGTGTTATGGTTTGGGTTAGGGTAAGGGTTAGGGGTTATGGTTTGGGTTTGGGTTTAATGTTAGGGTTAGAGTTAGAGTTAGGCGTAGGCGTTAGGGTTATGGTTAGGGTTTGGGTTGGGGTTTTGGTTTGGGTTAGGGGTTAGGGTTAGAGTTTGGGGGTAGGGGTTAGGTGTTATGGTTAGGGTTAAGGTTTGGGTTCGGGTTTAGGTTTCGGTTAAGTGTTATGGTTAGGCTTAGGGTTTGGGTTTGGGTTTGGGTTTGGGTTTGGTGTTATGGTTCGGGTTTGGGTTAGGGTTAGGGTTAGGGTTAGGGTAACGGTTAAGGCTAGGGTTAGGGTTAGGGGTAGGTTTCGCTTTGTGTTAGGGGTGAGGGTTTGGGTTAGAGTTAAGGGGTAAAGGTTAGGGTTATGGCTAGGGTTAGGGTTAAGGTTTGGGTGTGAGTTTGTGTTAGGGGTTAAGGTTTTGGTTAGAGTCAGGAGGTAAGGGTTAGGGGTAAGGTTAGTATTAGGGTTAGGGTTAGGTTTAAGCTAGAGTTTGTGTTTGTGTTTGAGCTTGTGGTTAGGGTAAAGGCTAGAGTTAGGGGTATGGATATGGTAACAGTTAGGGTTAGGGGTATGGTAATGAAAAAAAGGGTTGTTTTTTTTCAATTAATACGTTGATGACCAAACGATACTGTAATAATTAAATGCAGATTTCAAAAAAGTTTTGAAAACGACAAGGACAGAAATTAAAAGACAAAGAAAAGGAAGATGGTGGCAATAGATTAAACCAATGGTGAGTGAGCTAGGACGGATACTATGGGATGTTTTGGAGTAGTTTAGAATTCTAAGATAAAAAAGGTCAATAACATTTTCAGTTTTTAATGTGATTTAGGAAGAGACGGAATTTTTGGGGTGTGCCATTACTTTATTATATAGAAGAGATAATTTGACAAATTATACACACCGAGAAAGAAGATACAGTAAGGAAATGAAGAGTATCGTGTAAAGTTCTGAGCAAGAGGAAAAGAGAGAGTAGGTCAGATATGAAATGAGAGGGTGGGAGCAAGTAAGGGTTAGGAGGGAGTAGGTGTGTTACTTGCTTTTGGGAGATATTTGTGTGGAGAAAGGGGTGAAGAAATGATGGGCGGTGTTGAGTGATAGTATTAACTAAGTGGTCACAGACGAGGAAGGAAATCCGTTGTCAGGTATGAAAAGAGAGAGGGCGACGAGATTTACAAAAAGGGAAGAAGAGGAGCACGCGTACACCATAGTCTGAGTCAACCAGTGTCGAATTTTGTCAATTTCTGTTCGACGAGAATTTGTTTCGACGAATATTATTGTAAAAATATACACAATCGGATTCATTGTAAAATTTTGCTTGGGATTTCATATTTGATTGTGGTATAGGGTCCCGTGTTCTAATTGCATCTCTAGACAAAGAAACAGACAGACTGCGACACATCAAGTATATTATAGACTCCGTCTGGTCGCATATTTTTTCTAAGCTACGGCGCCACGCCCTTCTCTCTCGCTGTCTGCGAGAGGGTGTTCCTATCTACTTGTCTAGAATAAGACTAAAGAATAGTTAAAGTAAATAAATTGTTTGGGACTCTTAAAATAATTTCCAACGCAATGTTTAATCATTAATTTATTTATTTTTTATTGTCGCTTATGTTTGAATTCATGTTTTGAAACATGACGTAAATAATAAATCTATGACGTATGATGATAATTTTTTTAAAGTAATGTTTTTAAGGTCTATTTTAAGAGAATCGAAATAGTTCAGTGTGTACAACATCAGACTGAGGACCTTAAGGTTTCGGTTTCGATTTCCGGTTCTGGAAACAAATTTGTTGGGAATTTATTATTTAGTATTAATGCAAGATTCTTCATTTCTAAAAGAAGTTTACATATTTCTTTTAAAAATTGTGACTGACAGACATACACTAACACACACAAACATGTCCCTTATATTATGAGTGGGTATACTAGAACCAATTGAGTTCGGGTTAAATCGTTTGCATATGTTTGTAAATGAAAAGACAAAATCAAAAATCAGAAAAGCCTTTCTGTACGGGACGTACTTTAAAAAAAGTAATTGTAGCTTTAGTGTGACGTCATGGATGTATTATTTACGTCATGTTTCAAAACATGAATTCCAAACATAAGCGATAATGAAAATAAATAAATAAATGAATGGTCAAACAGTATCAATAGTGTTCAAAATTTATTTAGCTTTAACAATGTACGGTATGTATTTTTTTTCACAATTATATAATTCGAAACTAGCCAAAATAGACTCCCTAACAGTCGTCTATTTTTGCTAGGCTGCCGCGTTCTTGGGTGGTTAGACAAAAGAAATGAAAAAAATTTGTCTCCGAATACTTTTTTTTGTTTAAAAAGGTAAAAAAAAATTTTTTTTTTTTTTTTTATTAGGCGGAAAAATTTTTTTTTTTTCGCGCCCCCCAAAAAAATGAAAAAAAAAACTGGGGGGGGGAACTTTCTCCCCCCCCCCGCGGAACTTCCCCCCCCTAAAACAATCGAGAGCGAACGCAGACCCCAATGTATTTCCAATGAATAGTTATACGATCATTGATTTGTAACTGGAAGAAGTTGAAAAAAAAACGGATTCTTTATCATTTAAAATTAATACGATTATGTCACTTGGCTTGGTGGGGCAGATGTTAGCGCGTTCGGCAGTTAGCGTCAAGGTTGCGAGTTCGAATGGTAGTGTCGGCGCTTAAATTATTTATTGTTTATTTTTTGTTAATTTCATTACGTTTACAAAAATTCTCGACGACGGACAGACAGATATCCTGACAGAGAAAGTGTTCGTTATATTATAAGTGGACTAGCCAAAATAGACTCCCTAACGGTCGTCTATTTTTGCTAGGCTGCCGCGTCGGAAATGAACGCTCACCAGTAAACCGATGGAGACTCGGTCATATTTCGTGGGTGGGTAGACATCGATTTTCTATGTTTCTAACCAAGAATATTTTTAGTTTAAAAACAAATAAAACATGTTTAAAACATTTTTTTACCCACTCTCTCTAAAAGTTTTTTTCACCCTCCCCCAAGAATACTAATATTTTCAGTTTAAAAAAAAGTCGCCCCCCCCAAAATTTATTTTTTGCCCTTATCCGTAATAGTAATATTTTCAGTTAGAAAAAGAGAAACATTTTTTTTTTTTTAACCCCCCCAAAAAATTTTTTTGTTACCCTTCCCCATGAGTAGAAAAATTTTCAGTAAGAAAAAGAAAAAAAAAAAAAAAAAAGACAATTCCCCCCCCTCACCCCCCCAAAAAAAATTTTTTTGTTACCCTTCCCCATGAATTGGGATGTTTTCAGTTCAAAAAAAAAAAAAAAAATTTTACCCCCCCCCCCAAAAAAAAATTTTTTTTGTTACCCTTCCCCTTGAATAGTAATATTTTCAGTTAGAAAAAAAAAAAAAAAAAAAAATTTTTTACCCCCCCCCACCCCAAAAAAAAATTTTTTTGTTACCCTTCCCCATGAGTAGTAATATTTTCAGTAAGAAAAAGAAAAAAAAAAAAAATTTCCCCCCCCCCCACCCAAAAAAAAATTTTTTTTGTTACCCTTCCCCATGAGTAGTAATATTTTCAGTTAGAAAAAGAAAAAAAAAAAAAATTTTTTACCCCCCCACCCGAAAAAAAAAAAAAATTTTGTTACCCTTCCCCATGAGTAGTAATATTTTCAGTTAGAAAAAGAAAAAAAAAAAAAAATTTTACCCCCCCCCTCACCCCCTCCAAAAAAAATTTGTTACCCTTTCCCATGAATTGGGATGTTTTCAGTTCAAAATAAAAAAAAAAAAAAATTTTACCCCACCACAAAAAAAATTTTTTTTGTTACCCTTCCCCATGAATAGTAATATTTTCAGTAAGAAAAAAATTAAAAAAAAAAAAAATCTTTACCCCCCCCACCCAAAAAAAAAATTTTTTTGTTACCCTTCCCCATGAGTAGTAATATTTTCAGTAAGAAAAAGAAAAAAAAAAAAAATTTTACCCCCCCTCCCACCCCAAAAAAAAATTTTTTTTCTTACCCTTCCCCATGAGTAGTAATATTTTCAGTTAGAAAAAGAAAAATAAAAAAATTTTTTACCTCCCCACCCACCCGAAAAAAAAAAAAATTTGTTACCCTTCCCCATGAATTGGAATGTTTTCAGTTGAAAAAAAAAAAAAGAAAAATTTTTTTTACCCCCCCCCCCCAAAAAAAAAAATTTTTTTTGTTACCCTTCCCCATGAATAGTAATATTGTAAGTGAGAAAAAGAAAAAGGAAAAAACATTTTTTTACCCCATGCATAGTTAAAATAATGTAACCAAATTAGTAGGCGCCTCGGTCATATCAAAGAACTAATGTTTAAATATGCTATTGAAGGCGCCTACGTCATATCAAAGAACCAGTTTTGTTATTTTTCCAAAACGGTTACCCATTTAGTAATGGCCGAGATATTTGTTGCTTAACTTCCTATTTACAATAAAACACCTTTGCTTATAAACGTGATGAATGTAAAGACTGATAATGTGAAAAGATCCTCTCAAAATGACGTCACTTCCGCTCTAACCGGAAAGATGATTCAGCAATTTACTTTTCCTAAATGGTCATCGATTTACTAATGGCTCGTATATGCCTTGTTTACTTGTAATTTATATTAAAAAAACATTCTCTTAACAACGTAATGTAAATAATGAATGAAAACTGTGAAAAAATCCTCTCACGATGACGTCACTACCGGATAAACCGGAAGTATGAGTCAGTAATTTAGTTTTCCTGAATGGTCACCGATTTACTAATAGCTCGGATATGCCTTGTTTACTTTTAACATTTAGTAGAAAACATTCGCTTAACAATGTAATGTAAATAATGAATGAAAACTGTGAAAAAAATCCTCTCACAATGACGTCACTAAAGAGGGGAGGAGAAGCCTGGGAGGGTGGACCTCCTAGAAATGCAAAGGACAGACCCGTAGACCGGCGTAAATGAAGACCCGAAGGCCAAGACAATACCAGTCGAGACCCGAAGGCCAATACAATACCAGTCTATGTGGTTCAGTATTCATCGGAACAGATACTACACTTTGATCTTAGCCAAAAGGCCGAGAAAGACTTGAAATTTTAACAATAATCGCCATTGGAAGTATGGTTGAGAAAACACGCTGGTTGATGAAGAAAATGGGTTTAATTAATTGTATTAATAATTTTTCTTAATATCACCTTATCGGAACGTCTTGTGAATACATATGGAAACTTGATAATAGCAGTTATAAGTGTATATTTGTAAATCTGAATTTAATGAAAGGTTAAAAGGAATGTATTATGTAAATGAGGAAGCCCGTCTAATGTCTAAACGACGTTTATTAAGGGTATAAAAGGCCGTTGAAATCTATTAATTTTAGTATGATTCTTGCCACGTTTTCACTTCTAATCGCCGCCTCGACTTGAAATTTCGTTCTACTCCAATCTAATAAGGTTCTTTAATGTTATCTAATGTAAATTTAATTAATTAATAATAGTTTCTTAATTCTAAAGGTATACAAATATTATGAACGCTGACTCGAAAAGCTTAATTAATTAAATCTTAATTACTCGACCCCCCTCCCCTCTCTCTTCTGTTTACAAAAATTCCCCAGGACGGACAGACAGACAGACAGACAGACTGACAGACAGACAGAGAAGTGCTCGTTATATTATAAGTGGACTAGCGAAAATAGACTCCCTAACGGTCGTCTATTTTTGCTAGGCTGCCGCGTCGGAAATGAACGCTCACCAGTAAACCGATGGAGACTCAGTCATATTTCGTGGGTGGGTAGACATCGATTTTCTATGTTTCTAACCAAGAATATTTTTAGTTTAAAAACAAATAAAACATGTTTAAAACATTTTTTTACCCACTCTCTCCAAAAGTTTTTTTCACCCTCCCCCAAGAATACTAATATTTTCAGTTTAAAAAAAAGGTCGCCCCCTCCAAATTTTATTTGCTCTTATCCGTAATAGTAATATTTTCAGTTAGAAAAAGAGAAAAAAAAAGAAATAATTTCTCACCCCCCCCCTTAAATTTCTATTTGTACTCTTCCCCATGAATAGTTATATTTTCAGTTAGAAACAGAAAAAAAAGAAAAAAAATTTTACCCCCCCACCCCCAAAAAAGAAAAGATATTTGTCACCCTTCCCCATGAATAGTAATATTTTCAGTTAGAAAAAGAAAAAAAGTTTTTACCCCCCTCCCACCAAAATTTTTTATTTTACCCTTCCCCATGAATAGGAATTGTACTTAAGTTAAAAAAATAAATAAATTAAAAAATTTTTTACCCCCCCCCAAAAAAATTTTTTTTTAGTTACCTTTCCCCATGAATAGTAATATTTTCAGTTAGAAATAGGAAAAAAACATTTCCCCCCCGCAAAAATTTTTTTTTGTTACCCTTCCCCATGAATAGTAATATTTTCAGTTAGAAAAAGAAAAAAAAAAAAATTTTTTTCCCCCCCTCACCCCCAAAAAAAATTTTTTTTGTTACCCTTCCCCATGAATAGTAATATTTTCAGTAAGAAAAAAAAAAAAAAAAAAAAATTTTACCCCCCCCCACCCAAAAAAAAAATTTTTTTTGTTACCCTTCCCCATGAGTAGTAATATTTTCAGTTAGAAAAAAAAAAAAAAAAAAAAAATTTTTACCCCCCCCACCCGAAAAAAAATAAATTTTGTTACCCTTCCCCATGAGTAGTAATATTTTCAGTTAGAAAAAGAAAAAAAAAAAAATTTTTTACCCCCCCCCCCCACTATTGAAGGCGCCTACGTCATATCAAAGAACCAGTTTTGTTATTTTTCCAAAACGGTTACCCATTTAGTAATGGCCGAGATATTTGTTGCTTAACTTCCTATTTACAATAAAACACCTTTGCTTATTTATTACGTAATGAATGTAAAGACTGATAATGTGAAAAGATGTGAAAAGATCCTCTCAAAATGACGTCACTTCCGGTCCAACCGGAAAGATGATTCAGCAATTTAGGTTTCCTAAATGGTCACCGATTTATGAATGGCTCGGATATGCCTTGTTTACTTTTAACTTATAGTAAAAAACATTCTCGGTACAACGTAATGTAAATAATGAATGAAAACTGTGAAAAAATCCTCTCACGATGACGTCACTACCGGATTAACCGGAAGTATGAGTCAGCAATTTAGTTTTCCTGAATGGTCACCGATTTACTAATAGCTCGGATATGCCTTGTTTACTTTAAACTTTTAGTAGAAAACATTCTCTTAACAACGTAATGTTAATAATGAATGAAAACTGTGAAAAAAATCCTCTCACAATGACGTCACTAAAGAGGGGAGGAGAAGCCTGGGAGGGTGGACCTCCTAGAAATGCAAAGGACAGACCCGTAGACCGGCATAAATGAAGACCCGAAGGCCAAGACAATACCAGTCGAGACCCGAAGGCCAAGACAATACCAGTCTATGTGGTTCAGTATTCATCGGAACAGATACTACACTTTGATCTTAGCCAAAAGGCCGAGAAAGACTTGAAATTTTAACAATAATCGCCATTGGAAGTATGGTTGAGAAAACACGCTGGTTGATGAAGAAAATGGGTTTAATTAATTGTATTAATAATTTTTCTTAATATAACCTTATCGGAACGTATTGTGAATACATATGGAAACTTGATAATAGCAGTTATAAGTGTATATTTGTAAATCTGAATTTAATGGAAGGTTAAAAGGAATGTATTATGTAAATGAGGAAGCCCGTCTAATGTCTAAACGACGTTTATTAAGGGTATAAAAGGCCGTTGAAATCTATTAATTTTAGTATGATTCGTGCCACGTTTTCACTTCTAATCGCCGCCTCGACTTGAAATTTCGTTCTACTCCAATCTAATAAGGTTCTTTAAAGTTATCTAATGTAAATGTAATTAAATAATAATAGTTTCCTAATTCTACAGGTATAAAAATATTATGAAGGCTGACTCAAAAAGCTTAATTAATTAAATCGTAATTACTCGAGACCCCCCTCCCCTCTCTCTTCTGTTTACAAAAATTCCCCAGGACGGACAGACAGACAGACATCCTGACAGAGAAGTGCTCGTTATATTATAAGTGGACTAGCCAAAATAGCCTCCCTACGGTCGTCTATTTTTGCTAGGCTGCCGCGTCGGAAATGAACGCTCACCAGTAAACCGATGGAGACTCAGTCATATTTCTTGGGTGGGTAGACATCGATTTTCTTTGTTTCTAACCAAGAATATTTTTAGTTTAAAAACAAATAAAACATTTTTAAAACATTTTTTTACCCACTCCCTCCAAAAGTTTTTTTCACCCTCCGCCAAGAATACTAATATTTTCACTTAAAAAAAAAGGTCGCCCCCCCCCAATTTATTTTTGCCCTTATCCGTAATAGTAATATTTTTAGTTAGAAAAAGAGAAAAAAAAAGAAATAATATCTACCCCTCCCCTAAATTTCTTTTTGTACTCTTCCCCATGAATAGTTATATTTTCAGTTAGAAACAGAAAAAAAAGAAAAAAATTTCAACCCCCCCAACCCAAAAAAAGAAAAGATATTTGTCACCCTTCCCCATGAATAGTAATATTTTCAGTTAGAAAAAGAAAAAAGTTTTTACCCCCCTCCCACCAAAATGTTTTATTTTACCCTTCCCCATGAATAGGAATTGTATTTAAGTTAAAAAAATAAATAAATAAAAAAATTCCCCCCCCCCCCAAAAATTTTTTTTAGTTACCTTTCCCCATGAATAGTAATATTTTCAGTTAGAAAAAGGAAAAAAACATTTCCCCCCTCCCCCCCCAAATTTTTTTTTGTTACCCTTCCCCATGAATAGTAATATTTTCAGTAAGAAAAAAAAAAATTTTTACCCCCCCCCTCACCCCCCCAAAAAAATTTTTTGTTACCCTTCCCCATGAATTGGGATGTTTTCAGTTCAAAAAAAAAAAAAAAAATTTTACCCCCCCCCCCCCAAAAAAATTTTTTTTTGTTACCCTTCCGCATGAATAGTAATATTTTCAGTTAGAAAAAGAAAAAAAAAAAAAAAAATTTTTACCCCCCCACCCAAAAAAAAATTTTTTTGTTACCCTTCCCCATGAATAGTAATATTTTCAGTTAGAAAAAGAAAAAAAAAAAAAAAAATTTTTACCCCCCCACCCAAAAAAAAAATTTTTTTTGTTACCCTTCCCCATGAGTAGTAATATTTTCAGTAAGAAAAAAAAAAAAAAAAA
>OY744555.1:8207816-8222816 GCA_963556195.1 Sepiola atlantica | reverse complement strand
AAGGGGATTAGGGTCCCAACTCCGTTATGTATTTGAAATATTTTTTCCGACCTAAGGTCGGATACGTTTTAGACAGGCCTCGTATATCATATGGAATAAGAAATGGTGGTCAAACAACATGCAGCGAGAGAGGGTGAGAGTGATAGATAGAAAATGAGTAGCAAGAGTTGGTCACTTGATTAGTTCATTGTAAGACTGGTTAAGCCCCTCCCAGGCTTTGCCTCCCCTCTTTGGGGAGGAGTAAGTTTATTGCTTACTGTCTGAGGCGCCCTGCCAAGGTAATTTTTAAAGAAACTCCGTACTCTTCCTTAGAGTGCAAATCCCCACTTTCCGCTGGTGATACCAGATCAGGCTGCCCTGTGGCTCCCTGAGACGAAATTCACCTACATTGACGTTTTTTGTTTTTCTTCTTTTTTTTTTTTTTTGTAAAACTTAATTATGTTCTACAAAACCAAAAACAAAAACAACAGCCCCTCTCCCTTTCTCCCTCCCCTTTTTTATTTTATTTTTAGAACTTGAAGCATAAAAACTTTTACTATAATGACCAGATTCGGCATTAAATAACCCAAAAAGGGTTGATATGCCGTAAAACAAAACTACCAAACCAAAAACCATGATTAAACATTTGAAGATATAAAGAACTTGAAGCATAAAAACTTTTACTATAATGACCAGATTCGGCATTAAATAACCCAAAAAGGGTTGATATGCCGTAAAACAAAACTACCAAACCAAAAACCATGATTAAACATTTGAAGATATAAAGAACTTGAAGCATAAAAAACTTTTACTATAATGACCAGATTCGGCATTAAATAACCCAAAAAGGGTTGATATGCCGTAAAACAAAACTACCAAACCATACCTACCACCCACTTTCCGACCTTGTGTCACATTTTAATTTGTGGGACGTAGATAAATAGGAGTTAATTGTAAATTACTGCTATTTAAAGCAATTGTAACTGATTTATAACTCAATCCCTAAACCAAAGCATATTTAAATATCTATGTTTTCCGAATGGAATGCGTAGGCAAAAAAACCTTAGAGAAACGCATAGAAATAGAAGGTACATAAAATTAGCATGAAATGGATTCTAAGTCTGCTCAGACTGAAATCGTTAAATGTGAGAGAACGTTCCCGTTTAATGAGTCCGGAAATGCCATTTATTAGCGTTGGCCTCCAGATCTTCCAATGAATCGGTTTCATGAGGTAATCCTGTTAAGTGTTGCGAAATTTCGGAAGGATTCTTGGGGAACCGGTGGTATTATGGGATTATGGCTGTTCGTTAATGTTTTGTTACGGCCATCCGTAATTAGGGTCGAAAGACAATTACCGATACTTGACCGTTAGTTATATTGCTAAGTGACGTATCGTTTCTCTCATCTTGTTAGGACGAAGTGATGGCGTCCTGTGACAGAGAGAGAAGAGAAGAGAGAGAGAGAGAGGGGAGATAGGGAGATAGAGATACAGATGGAGAAGTAAAGGATATATATATATCTCAGTTTATAATAGCTGTTGATCGATAACATCGACATGCCATTATCGCAGATTTTGTACATGTCTGTGTAAATAAAAATAATCATATATATATATGATTATTTTTATTTACACAGACATGTACAAAATCTGCGACACTGGCATGTCGATGTTATCGATCAACAGCTATTATAAACTGAGATCTCATCAGGTAGAGTTAGAATCCGATCTTCACCTTAGATCATATTTGGAAAGAATCTATAACTCTACCTGATGAGATCTCAGTTTATAATAGCTATTGATCGATAACATCGACATGCCAGTGTCGCAGATTTTGTACATGTCTGTGTAAATAAAAATAATCATATATATATATATATATATATATATATATATATATATATATATATATATATATATATAATTTTATATAAATAATATTAAATCACTTTTACCTACATGCGCTAGCGTTTCAAGCTTTCGCTCTCATCAATACAGGGATGATAATCTCGGACGGTCGCACGGTTCGAACCACAGAATTAACCTAGACTCCGTAAGCAAGCTCTGTAATCATTAGACCACGGGGCATTACCACATTCAAGAAGGGAATTTAAGTTCTATTTATGCGAAGGGCGGCATATCTAGAAAGACTGACTAAAGATTCTACGAACGTTGTCGGAATATGCCTTATAGCTACGTGTCAGTCTCTCTCTCTCTCTCTCTCTCTCTTTCTCTCTCTATATATATATATATATATATATATATATGTATATATATTTCATTGGGTAAAACCAATTCGAGCACTCGTCACTTGACAATGTTTACATTGTGATATCATTTACATTCAGCCAGTGTCACATGATAAGCGCGGGAGTAGAGACGCCGACTGTCCGCTCGGCGGTTTAGTTTTAATCTTGAGTTTAGGCACAAGCTGGTCTAGCCGCACTGAAGAGATACAAGGATACAGTTTGCATGTTGATACCTATATGTATATATATATATATATATATATATATATATATATATATATAAAGTAAAATAACACGGAATCACATAATCACTGGTGTAATAATTTATATCTTTTGTTGTATTAACCTTGTGGGTCGACCGCTGCTTCGCTTTAAGGACAAGTTGAAAATGAATTTGACATCTATCAATATTGCTTATCGTGATTTTGAACAGCTTGCTTCTCGACGGAAGGAATGGCGATCTGACTGCCAGAGGGGCATCAGGCGGTTCTCTGTAACTGCCATTGATCAACAGCGCGAAAGACGCGAAAGAACAAAAACATCTACAAGTATTCCAGCCGATTTTTCTCAAGATCTTCCTTCTTGCATCCATTGTGGGCTGGTTTGCAAATCTCTCGCAGGACTCAAATGCCATTTACGATTGAGTAAATGTAAGCATGCTACATCCATCGTAGATTAAACAAATTTTGAGTTGTCAAGACCTCATACGTCGAAATCGACGGGAGAGTCCATGATATATATATATATATATATATATATATGAAGCAATCCAACAAAAGATATAAGCGTCAACTAATATCTTTTAATTAGTGAAACATCCGGATAAAAACTGAAGCTCAATATACTGGATACAGCATTAATATTATAATATAAAATAAAGTAATAAAATAAGGTGTCAATCAAATTTTATTAGAATTCAAAGTTCAAGCAAAGAACTTTGATTGAACTTTTTGTATTATTTGATTTATTTATCATTAACATTGAATATTGACACATTTCGGAACTGGATAATTTTGTCAGCCCCTTCAATTACACGTATTTGGACTGCTGTTTGTAACTTGGAGTAATGTATTTCCTGATTATGCTTCTCAATATGTATGACCTGGATGGACTGTATGGATTCAACAAAAAGTATGTTTTTTGGGTTGATATGTTTGATGTTATGTATTTTTATGTATTTGTGTATATAATTTTATATATTTTCAAAGCGTAATTTTATTACCTGTAGTAGTATAACTGCGGTAATGGTCCTCTGAAGAGAAGAATTATCTTTGAAAACTCATGAGCTAAAGACTTAAGGATACTTTGCTTGAACTTTGAATTCTAATAAAATTTGATTGACACCTTATTTTATTACTTCATTTCATATATATATATATATATATATATATATATATATATATATATATATATATATATATATATATATGTCTGATTAAAGACGACGGAATTTATTTTCTCTGACGAGCTAGATGCGAGAGTTTTTTTTAAACCATCTCAAGCTATTTCGGATCCATACACCACAAATAAACACCAGAGATGCGGAAACAAACTCACCGAGTTGAGACAACGATTAAAAAAATAACTGTTGTAATCCTGAAATCCTGATAATAAATAAGACCACAAGGTGGTATATTTACAGAAGTTCAGGATAGTATGTTACAGAAACAAGAAAAGTCCATAAAGC
Source organism: Sepiola atlantica (assembly GCA_963556195.1). Classification (NCBI taxonomy): domain Eukaryota; kingdom Metazoa; phylum Mollusca; class Cephalopoda; order Sepiida; family Sepiolidae; genus Sepiola; species Sepiola atlantica. The sequence goes on along the minus strand of OY744555.1, from coordinate 8,218,903 downwards.
CGCAAAATTTGGTAGATCACCATCACCCTATAACAACCATCTCTTTTAGCCTAGCTCCGTGGTGATTAAATATTTTGTTTTCCTTTTAGCGTTTAGTACAGGGTTCGTCAAAATGATCTGTCCCATTTGTAGGGTTTAATAAAAGCAAATTAGAATAATGAAAAAGGTACTTTTATTTTCCGAATGATGCCACAGGGAAAGCGCAATGCTGGCCCGTCCAATTTATATGGGTAATCAGAAACGAAATTAAACAAAATGGGATCATATGTAGATTAGAAAATCAAATGTGTCAGACCATTTTGCCCCACCCTGTATATATATATAGAGCTTTATTTAGTATAACTATTTATTTATACAAACATTTTCGGCTACATATGTGCATACATATTTCAGCTAGAGTCTTATTTAGTTAAGCCTCCTCAAAAAATGTTCATCTTGGCCCAAAGTGGCTCAGAAAGTATATCAAGCTCTTTGTGTGTGCAAGGTCTGTTGTCTTGAATCGGCTCTGTTCTGATTTTGAGAAGTTGATTTTCATATTATCGTTATATAGACACACGCACACACACACACACACATATATATATATATATATATATATATATATATATATATATATATATATAGTAAATCAAATGTGTCAGACCATTTGGCCTCACCGTGTACAATCAAGTCCGTACTCTTACGTTTTCTGTTTATCTTCGCTGTTCAGAACCTTTTTTGCGGGATTGTTATCTCAAACGTGTTGAAAACGATATCTATTAGTTCGTTCTCTGGAGTATTATTCTCAACAGCATTTAAATATTATTTCCTCATTTGGTTCATGGGTCTTTTGTGGGTAAACTTCGGTCCCTTTACCATGTTAATCATGCTTCCAATCCGTTTATCTACTATCCCTTTTACCGGTAAGATTTATCGTTTTTTAACAACCGAAAAAAACTTTTTTCTCCCACTTCGAAGCATCCGTTCGTGACATGGGAGGGTGGACCTCCTAGAACTGCACAGTACAGACCCATAGACCGGCGTAAATCAAGCCCTGAAGGCCAAGACAATACCAGTCTATGGGGTGAAGTATCCATCGGAACAGATACTACACTTTGATCTAAGCCAAAAGGCCAAGAACTTTAATTTACAATTTTTCGAGAAGACCACCTAATTCTTTTGCGAACATCAAACATTGCCAGTTGTAGTAATAGTTATGTTGTATTCGACATGAGTTCGAGTTGTCGCATGTGTTGTGTACGAATAAGTTCGAATCCTCGTCGCCAGTGTTGTGACTTTGAAGGGCCGATAATACATAGGACAACAAGTAGTATATTTACTGTGTATTTAAAGAAGTACAGAAAGATTGCTCGTCCTTCGTCGTAGGCTCCTCTATACATAATGTCTAGAATAGTCCATATAGTCACTGTAACTTTTTTGGTCTTTTCACTATCAACAGTCCAAACACGCACGAGAACGACGCGACATTTACAATCAAACTTTTCGTCCAGAATTTGATTTCTTCTTTCTTTTCTTTTTCTTCTTTCTTTTTCTTGACGTAGTCACAACGTCAACCTTTCTCGCTCTCTCCCCAGAGCAAAGTGTTTAAGCTTTTTATCATGACGAGAATTAGCCCATGCAAAACAAGGCTCATTTTGCATATGTGAAGTCTCGTCGCGTGACAAAAAGCACACGTTTCTATTTGGTGACTAGAACACTCTGGGTTCAATCCCAGATGGACAATGCACGGTGCAACCCTCACTCTTTTTCCTTCTGGGCCTGCATGATGGCTGCTACAGTCACGAAATAAGGTAGATAACCATTACACCATAATAAATACATTGAAAATTCTGAAAGTAAATCGCAAGTCAGACACCCCCCCCCCCGCCATCGCTTATGGAATGTGAGAACTAAAGGACAAAATGAAGATTAAGTGAAAGTTGTTGCAAATTTTACTTACATCGATTGCCAAATTTTACGTACATCAATTGCTAAGTTATACGCAACATTGGTATCAAATTCTTCTCGCGCCATTTTTGGAGTAAACTCCTGTCTTGGACCTCTTCCATGAAGCGGTCGATTCTTACACGTCGGCTTGTAAGACTGGCAACGTGTTAATTCGTAAGTAATCGCCATTGGTGCAACCCAGCGATTCGGCCGCCGGGACTCGCCCGAAACCTTCAATTTCCACTTAACAACCGTCGATGAACGTCTGTCCAACGATTGGTTGGTCCGGGCGATGTTACAATTTCTTCCGTAGAGTCTGTTGGCCTCGTTCTGAATTTAATAACGAAAGGCCAACAAAAATGGCCACAACAACAGCAACAACAAGGCAGGCTTTGATTACATTAGTGGCGCTAGTAGTTCCCTTCATTAGCATAACACTTTGGAAAAGTCGATCCGAAACAAGAAGAGCCAATTGAACTGTGTAGATATTGAATGCTAGCAGCACAACCCGGCGTCACCCGGGAATGAAAACGCTCTTTATACAAAGTGTATAATCAATTTGTATAATCTTCTATGTGCACTTTGTGTCCAAACAAATGCTTTCTTGTAAAAACAATCTAGCTCGTACGATATGTATGATAGTACACTGTTATGTCTACATATTGGAAAGATAAACACTATTCTATGAGAGGATCACGGATAAAATAAGCCTGGGTCTGGTGTTGCAACTTACACCAACAAAACCATGAAAAACAATGACACGGAACAAATATAACAGTTGTGGAGCTTCGAGGAAAGATCTGAGGGTTATGATCGGATCGGCAGAGGCTCCTGTGGTAACCAACATGGGGGACCCGGTCGGCATCCTGCGAATTACGTAATGGAATACAACAGGCCAAATACAGGTAAATAAATATGATCAGCACAGATCAAAGATCACACAGAGGGAGAAATACACCACAAATGAGATTAGGCAAATATTACAAAACCACCCACGCACATATGATTTATTTACTCCTCTCGAGGAGTTAGGCATAAGGCCAGTTTTATCTTACTCTCACAAGGTAAGATGTGACCCAAGATCGGGTCGGGAAAGTGGGACTTTAAAAGCCAGTGCCCGAGAAGTGAGCACTCTGACCATTAAAAAATGCCTGGGCAACCCCGTCGGCATTCTTCGGTAGGGGCGCCTCAGGCAGTAAGTAATAAACTTACTCCTCCCCAAAGAGGGGAAGCAAAGCCTGGGAGGGTGGACCTCCTAGAACTGCACAGGACAAACCCACAGACAGGTGGAATCAAGCTCCGAAGGACAAGACAACTGTCTATAGGGTGCAGTATCCATCGGAACAGATACTACACTTACTTTCTAGCCAAAATGCCAGGTAATCTCAAGGTTATGCCATAGATTTTCCAAACATGAAGTGTATTTGCCTGGTGTTGTCCTTTGTGCAACGAAGTCATTTTAGTAATTTTTATTTGTTTTCACATGTCTAAGCTTATGCATAAAAATTAATTACATTTTATATATAAGGTAGACAATTTCTATTATATTATACAATTGAAATACTTACCTGGCACACGCTAGGAAGTAAGTGTAGTATCTGTTCTGATGGATACTGCACCCTGTCCTGTGCAGTTCTAGGAGGTCCACCCTCCCAGGCTTCGCCTCCCCTCTTTGGGGAGGAGTAAGTTTATTGCTTACTGCTTGAGGCGCCCCTACCGGGGAATGCCGACGGGGCTGCCCAGGCAATTTTTAAATGGCCAGAGTGCTCACCTCTCGAGCGCTGGCTTTTAACCCCACTTACTCGACCCAAGCTGTGGTCACATCTTACTGGTGGGAGTAAGATAAAACTGGCCTTGTGCCTAACTCCTGCAGAGGAGTAAATAAATATACAATTGAAATATGCGTTATGCCCTTTGCTGATTTTTAATTTTAACTAGTTATTTAAAATTGTTTCATATTACGAGTCGTCAGGGTCCGACTAATGAATCTATGAAAGAAATTTAAGGAAATTACGTTATTTTTCTGATTTTTTTAGATGCGGGTTGATAATTCGTAGAATTTGGTATATTCGGACTACTGTTTCTCATCTTGCGTGTTTTTATCACAACGTTTTGGCCGATGTAACCTCCGACCTTCTTCAGGTGTACTTTGTCTAACTCGAGAATCTTTCTGTCGAACTCGGGAATCTGGACGGAATTTCGAGCGGAACCCTTTATTAAATCCACGGGGGTAGCATGCTGTCGTTCCATCTGCCATGACTGGGAAGAAGTATTCAGTAATTCGCAATTCTTCGTATCGCCCGCACTGAGGATTGAACCTTCAACAGCAAGGGTCCGTGGCGCGGTGGATATAGTACTAAGTAAAATTCAGTTCTAAGTGACAGTCATCTGAAGGTTGAAGGTTCAATCTTCAGTGCGGGCGATGCCCTTTTACAGAGAGACCGAAGACACTCGAGGATTGCATCTAGTAGGTAATTCAAACTCCTCATTATATGTGTATGTGTGAGAGAGTGTACAGGTTAATTTCGAAAACTAATGAACCGATCATTATGAATTTTGGGCAATATATTCTCGGCAACCCTGTGAGTAATATGAGCATTTTTTATAAACTTTACCATTTAGTGTGACGCTTACCCAAACTCGAACCTGCTTCCAAAAAAACTTTTAAAATAAGTTAGACACAAAAAAACTTAATAGAGAAAGAATTGGTCTACATTTATGGTACCACCGAAACAGTACCATACCCTTCAAAAACAGAAATAATAACAATTTAAACTAATGCTATATTTATTGCTTATATCCGTCTTTCGGTCGGTATTTTTTTTAGTATATATTTATATATATACACTACCGTCCAAAATTAAGGAACAAAAATTAATTCTTCTGAATCTAAACAAAATTATATTTGAATTTTTATGAAAATTTCACTGAATATACACATTATGTAGTTGGACTTATGGAATTCACCTTTCAACAGCAGTCGACAGGCGTTTTCAACACCCCGCAGAAAACGCCAAAATAGGGATCATATGTTTCCGGTCACTGCCCCTGCTGATTAGGACATATATAAACGTCGTTTGCGACGGTTCCGGTCTCTTGTATCCAGAATTTCTTCAGACACAGCAGGGAGAATTGTTTCGCTCCATCGGCCAGTCGCAAGACGATGCGACGACTACCTGTCGCGTCAAATCATTCCTTCTCCCCTTTTCTGACTGCTGGACACACATAGTAAGCTTGGCACTTTCTTTCTCTCTTTTTCAATTACACACGTACACACGCACACACGTGCGTCTTTCTTCTTACAAAACTTATTTAAAGAGACATTGCTTTAAATAACAAAAAGACACTATTTCTTTCAAGCCGTCAAAGAGACATTTATCCAAAAGACACTAAAAGACTTTCGTCAAATATGGCATATAATTTTTATGTGTAAAAATGCAAAATAAATTGTTGTTGTTAATATAAATGTTTGAGTATTGGATATTTTATTTGCCCTTCATTTGTGTTGAATGTTGACGTTTTCTTGCTCGTTTTTCTTCAATATTTAAGAGGAATAGAATGCGTTAGCATCCCCCACAGACTTTTACCGAGATTTTCAGATGAATTAAAATAATATTTTTAAAGTTATCCACCATTTTACAGATTTCAAGTGTCCAAAATTAAGGTACACAATATCATTTTTAACTAAATCAGATTAAAAAGGAAAACGAGATTTAATATTTGGTATTTTCACCTTTGTTTTCAATAACTGTTGCGCATCTACGACTGCAGGATTTCACTAAATCTTGACATTGGCCCACAGTTATCTTGGCCCATTCATCTTTCAGTTTCTGCCACAAGTCTTCGATGTTTTCCGGATTCTTTGCCAAAATATTCTGTCCTAGAGTCTTCCATAAGTTTCTATAGGGTTCCTGTCAGGACTTTGAGCAGACCAGTCCATTACCTCTACTTCTTGATCAGCCAGATAATTCATGACCAGCTTTGTCTTATGCCAGAGAGCATTATCCTGCATGAAAACAGGCTTTTCGATACCAGAATTGTGCAACACTGGCAAAACATACTGTTCTAAAACATACTTGTATACAGTGGCATGTACTCTAGGCAGGGTACATCATCCTTTGTATGCTTAAATAAAGCGTACAAGTGATGATGTACCCTGCCATGATATCATGCTACCTCCAGCTAGGATCCAAACTTTCGTATTTTCTTCTTCTTACAACTTGTTTTCCATCACTGCCAAATACATTAAATTTTTCCAATTTTCTTCTGACCATATAACATGCTTTTTTTGCGAACGCCAATCTAGCTGCTTTGTTTTTGTTTTTTTATTATTAGCGGCTTTTTTCGAGATGTTGCAAAAAAACCTATTTCGTGCAACCTTCTGGACACAGTTTGTCGTGAAACATTCGTGACACCTTACATTTGTTTAGAAATGTTGCCAGCTGTAAGGAAACGGCCTTTTAACACTAGGCGTTGTATAACTCTGTCCTCTTTTGCCGTTGTCTTTCTTGGTCTACCAGGTTTCTTTGTGTTACTAAACCTTCCAGTTTCTTTATAGAGTTTGAGAACTCGGCTTACAACACTTTTTGAACGTTTCACAAGTTTACCAATTTCTTCTATTGTCAACTTTTCTTTTCTTAATTTGACGATGTTTGCTTTGTCGCTTAAATCAGTGTTATTTCTTTTAGATAAGATTGATATTGCGTGACTTGCAGCAGTGATGATAATTAAAGTTTAGAATATTTATTTTCATCCTTTTATACAAGAAAACTCTACTGTTTTAAACTTTAAACAATTATTTTTCCTTAATGTTCCTTAATTTTGGACACTTGAAATCTGTAAAATGGTGGACAACTTGAAAAATATTATTTTAATTCATCTGAAAATCTCGGTAAGAGTCCAACTACATAATGTGTATATTCAGTGAAATTTTCACAAAAATTAATATAATTTTGTTTAGATTCAGAAGATTAAATTTTTGTTCCTTAATGTTGGACGGTACTGTATATATATATATATATATATATATATATATATATATATATATATATATATATATATATATATATATATATATATATATATATATATGCATATATATATATATATATATATATATATATATATATATATATATATATATATATATATATATATATATAAATAATTATTTCAACTATCAGACACCGCCGCAGCTCACAACCTATGAAAGAAACAAACCGGAAGGCCTAGACTCGAGTTTCGCCCTCTTATGGGCTCATCAGTAGAACACATCCGAACTCAGGATTCGAAACCCGAGTCTAGGACTTCCGGTTTGTTTCTTCCATAGGTTATGGGCTTTTTTTCTTTTTTCTTCCTCCTCTTCTTCTTCTTCTTCTTCTCCTTCTTCTTCCCCTCCTCTTTTTCATTTCCTTCTTTCCCTTCTTCTTCCTCTTTTTCTTCTTCTTTTTTCTTCTTTTTCTTCTTCTTCTTCTTCTTCTTCTTCTTCTTTTTCTTCTTCCTTCCCCTCCTCTTTTTCATTTCCTTCTTTCCCTTCTTCTTCCTCCTTTTCTTCTTCTGTTTTCTTCTTCTTCTTCTTCCTTCCCCTCCTCTTTTTCATTTCCTTCTTTCCCTTCTTCTTCCTCTTTTTCTTCTTTTTTCTTCTTCTTCTTCTTCTTCTTCTTCTTCTTCTTCCCCTCCTCTTTTTCATTTCCTTCTTTCCCTTCTTCTTCCTCTTTTTCTTCTTCTTTTTTCTTCTTTTTCTTCTTCTTTTTTCTTCTTCTTCTTCTTCTTCTTCTTCTTCTTCTTCTTCTTCTTCTTCTTCTTCTTCTTCTTCTTCTTCTTCTTCTTCAGTTTATAATAGCATTTTCATCGCGAAACGCGCACGTTTAATGGACTAATCTTAAGAATGGATTCGTCCACGTTTCCATTTGTCAAACTTTCAATTACCTGTCTGGTCTTTTCCCCATCGATTGTTTATTAGTAAAACTGCGTCGAGGCGACGAGGAGCGGTGTGTGTGTGGGGGGGGGGGTGCGTTCGACGACAAATACGCTATTCCATTGAATGGTTTTTAGAGACACTCAGTTATTGACCGAATCTTCTGTTTAATAAAAAAACAACGGTTTGGAGTGGATCTCCTCGGAAATATCGCCGCTTTTTCCGAACGAATACAAAACAGTCAGCGAAATCATCTTGACTGGAAAATCATTTAATAAACGCCATTTTATCAGATCAGTCGAGCAAAACATTCTAACTTCTTAACATGGTTAATAATGTCAGATATTTTACGAAAGGAAAAAAATACGAACGCGGAAGAATTTGAGGGGTTTCTTCTTCTTCTTCTTCTTTTCTTTCTTCTTCCTTTTCTTCTTCTTCTTCTACTTCTTTTTTCTTCTTCTTTTTCTTCTTCTTCCTCTTTTCTTCTTCTTCTTCTTTTCTTTCTTCTTCGTTTTCTTCTTATTATTATTCTTCTACTTCTTTTTTCTTCTTCTTGTTCTTCTTGTTCTTTTTCTTCTTCTTTTTCTTCTTTTCTTCTTCTTCTTCTTCTTCTTTTTCGTCTTCATTGTCTTCTTCTTTTTCCTTATTTCTATTCATATTTCTACTTCTTTTTTTTTCTTTTTCTTCTTTCCCTTCTTCTTCTTCCTCTTTTCTTCTTTTTCTTCTTCTTTCTCTTCTTCTTCTTCCTATTTTCTTATTCTTTTTCTTCTTCTTCTTCCTCTTTTCTTTTTCTTCCTCTTTTCTTCTTCCTTTTCTTCTTCTTCTTTCTCTTCTTCTTCTTCTTCTTCTTCTTCTTCTTCTTCTTCTGTTTCCTTATTACTCTTCCTTTCTTTCTTTTTCTTTTTCGTGTTTGTCTTCTTCTTCTTCCTCTCTTTTTTTCTTCTTTCTCTCATTCTTTCTCTTCTTTCTCTTCATATTCTTTAACTTCTTGTTTTTCGTTTTCTTACTCGTCTTCTTCTTTCTCTTTATATTCTTCTACTTCGTTTTTACTTCTTTTTTTCTTCCTCTTCTTTTTCTCTGGCTTCTTCTTCTTTTTCTTTTTCTTTTTCTTTTTTCTTCTTCTTTTTCTTCTTCTTCGTCTTCTTCTTTCTCTTTATATTCTTCTACTTCTTTTTTACTTCTTTTTCTTCTTCTTTTTCTTTTTCTTTTTCTTCTTCTTTTTCTTCTTCTCCTTCTCATTCTTTATTTCTTTCTCTTCATATTCTTCTACTTCTTCCTTTTTATTTTTTTCCTCCTCTTCTTATCCTTACTCACTAACTATGAGTTCCCCCACAAGTCATTACCAGTGCTAACTCACTGACAATAACAAGTGATGTTCCCTGGAGTCTGAGTGACAACAAATCTCCTCGGATTTCCAGCACTCTCCACCACTTTCGCTAACCATTGCAAATTATTTGGCGATATTACCGAACCATTTCTCATCGAGTTGGTCCTCTCTGGAATTTGGGTTATAATAAGCCTCTCCAATGCTCCAGTATTCTCGCACTCTTCCAGTGAAGGTCTAGTTGGTGCTCTCCCATCTCGGGCTTTCCATCCTCTCTGGACCTTCACCGGGGAATGCCGACGGGCTGCCCAGGCATTTTTTGACGGTCAGAGTACTCTTCTTCCTCTAAGGCGCTGGCTTTTCAACCCCCACTTTCATGGCCTTGTGTCACATCTTACCGCTGTGGGAGGTAGATAAATACCAAGCAACAGTTATTTGGCCTTTTGACTAAGATTAGAGTGTAGTATCTGTGGGAGGTCGATAAATACCAAGCCTACTTAATGTATCAGTATTCTCAACACTATTTCAGTGGAGGTCTGGTTAGTGATCTACCTGCTTTGTCTTTCCATCCTCCTTGACCCTTCACGACTATTTTGTGTGGTATAAGCCGAGGTTGATGACATATATGGAGGGGGGTCGCAATTTATAAGACTTCTGGCAGTTTCAGTTCCCTCGGGTTCACGTGGTTTTCTTTTCGTGTTGTTGTTTTATTTATGTTGCAATTTCCATCTGGATTTTACCGTCCCAGCAGACCACAGAGTGAAGATCAAAGAAGCTGAAAAAACGAAGCAAATACACAGAAGTTGCCAGAGAACTGAAATGAAAATCAAGGACATGAAAGAAAGTTAATGTAGTACCACATGTTTTACGAAAACGTAGTTCATGTGGTACTATATTAACTTTTTTTCATTTCCTTGATTTTCATTTCAGTTCTCTTGCAACTTCTGTGCATTTGCTTCGTTTTTTCAGTTTTTTTTATTTTCATCTGTGGTCTGCTGGGACGGTAAAATCTACAATTTAAAAATTTTTTTCTTTCTTCTTTACTATTATTATGTCCGGTCTCTTTGCTTGGATGGATTTATCTCCATGTACCTCCCTGTTTCAGTTTATTTTGTGATTCTCGTTTTCCAGCATTGCTTCCGATTTGTGTATGAACCTTTCATCTGGATGTTCGGATGCAGTTGTCTTCATAGTTCTCAGTGTATTGCCTTCTCTACGCAGTCATGTCTCTTCTTGTATTTGTTGGTGCTAGTTTGCCGCATTCACTTATTATGTAATTCATATTTTCGTCTTCACGGAATCTACATTTACTTTTTTACTTCTTCTTTCGTGTGAATCAGATAATTCTGGTGTTGGCATTAGTTTCTCCGATGTTTTTCCAGTTAGAAATCTTTCTGGAAAGACATCGGGTACTTACGGGAAGGACCACGAGAAGGTTGCCAACATCCCTAAGTGAAGGAGTTACTGTGAAACCGACTGGATTCGAACTTGGAACATCCAGGTCTTCAGTCCGTGTCGTTATCCATTAAACCACCGTCACCTCCCACTGTTGTACTGAGTTTGATCCATTTAGATCTAATATACTTAGTTGCTATCGCATTGTTCTGTGCAGCTGTCACTGGTGATCCCGTTTCTCTGTTCAAGTGTCCTTTTCTTATCCATCTCCAGCTGTCTACGTTGGTCACTTCTCTTGTCATACTTATGAATCACCCATGTAGGTGTTTCTTATACCATTTTTCTTTTCTTTTTGTTACTGGTTTAACTGCTTCATGTGTTGTTCATTTTGAGCGTGTCTCTAGCTACGATGATCAAGCATTCTATTTTTTGAGATGTACTTTTCAAATCTTTTTTGCGTCCTCGATGCAGTCTTCTATACTTTCCAGTCCTCTTCCCCCTTCGTTCCTTTTCACGTAGAATCAG
>OY744555.1:8185316-8202816 GCA_963556195.1 Sepiola atlantica | reverse complement strand
AAATGATTTCAAACAAATGAAATTCAAACAAATAATTTTAAACAAATGAAATTCAAACAAATGAATTTCAAACAAATGAAATTCAAACAAATGAAATTCAAACAAATGAATTTCAAACAAATAATTTCAAACAAATGAAATTCAAACAAATGAAATTCAAACAAATGAAATTCAAACAAATGAAATTCAAACAAATGAAATTCAAACAAATGAAATTCAAACAAATAATTTAAAAAAAAATGAAATTCAAACAAATCATTTCAAACAAATGAAATTCAAACAAATAATTTCAAACAAATGAAATTCAAATAAATGAAATTCAAACAAATGAAATTCAAACAAATGAAATTCAAACAAATAATTTCAAACAAATGAAATTCAAACAAATGAAATTCAAACAAATAATTTCAAACAAATGAAATTCAAACAAATAATTTCAAACAAATGAAATTCAAACAAATGAATTTCAAACAAATGAAATTCAAACAAATGAAATTCAAACAAATGACATTCAAACAAATGAAATTCAAACAAATTACATTCAAACAAATGAAATTCAAACAAATAATTTCAAACAAATGAAATTCAAACAAATGAAATTCAAACAAATAATTTCAAACAAATGAAATTCAAACAAATGAAATTCAAACAAATGAAATTCAAACAAATGAAATTCAAACAAATAATTTCAAACAAATGAAATTCAAACAAATAATTGCAAACAAATGAAATTCAAACAAATGAATTTCAAACAAATGAAATTCAAAAAAATGAAATTCAAACAAATGAATTTCAAACAAATGAAATTCAAACAAATGAAATTCAAACAAATAATTTTAAACAAATGAAATTCAAACAAATAATTTCAAACAAATGAAATTCAAACAAATAATTTCAAACAAATGAAATTCAAATAAATGAAATTCAAACAAATGAAATTCAAACAAATGAAATTCAAACAAATAATTTCAAACAAATGAAATTCAAACAAATGAAATTCAAACAAATAATTTCAAACAAATGAAATTCAAACAAATAATTTCAAACAAATGAAATTCAAACAAATGAATTTCAAACAAATGAAATTCAAACAAATGAAATTCAAACAAATTAAATTCAAACAAATGAAATTCAAACAAATGAAATTCAAACAAATAATTTCAAACAAATGAAATTCAAACAAATGAAATTCAAACAAATAATTTCAAACAAATGAAACTCAAACAAATGAAATTCAAATAAATGAAATTCAAACAAATGAAATTCAAACAAATAATTTCAAACAAATGAAATTCAAACAAATAATTGCAAACAAATGAAATTCAAACAAATGAATTTCAAACAAATGAAATTCAAAAAAATGAAATTCAAACAAATGAATTTCAAACAAATGAAATTCAAACAAATGAAATTCAAACAAATGAAATTCAAACAAATGAAATTCAAACAAATAATTTCAAACAAATGAAATTCAAACAAATGAAATTCAAACAAATGAAATTCAAACAAATGAAATTCAAACAAATAATTTCAAACAAATGAAATTCAAACAAATAATTTCAAACAAATGAAATTCAAACAAATAATTTCAAACAAATGAAATTCAAACAAATGAAATTCAAACAAATGAAATTCAAACAAATGAAATTCAAACAAATAAAATTCAAACAAATGAAATTTAAACAAATGAAATTCAAACAAATGAAATTTAAACAAATGAAATTCAAACAAATGAAATTCAAACAAATGAAATTTAAACAAATGAAATTCAAACAAATGAAATTTAAACAAATGAAATTCAAACAAATGAAATTCAAACAAATGAAATTCAAACAAATGAAATTCAAACAAATAATTTTAAACAAATGAAATTGAAACAAATGAAATTCAAACAAATGAAATTCAAACAAATAATTTCAAACAAATGAAATTCAAAAAAATAATTTCAAACAAATGAAATTCAAACAAATAATTTCAAACAAATGAAATTCAAACAAATGAAATTCAAACAAATAATTTCAAACAAATGAAATTCAAACAAATGAAATTCAAACAAATGAAATTCAAACAAATGAAATTCAAACAAATAATTTCAAACAAATGAAATTCAAACAAATGAAATTCAAACAAGTAATTAAAAAAAAATGAAATTCAAACAAATAATTTCAAACAAATGAAATTCAAACAAATGAAATTCAAACAAATGAAATTCAAACAAATGAAATTCAAACAAATGAAATTCAAACAAATAATTAAAAAAAAAATGAAATTCAAACAAATAATTTCAAACAAATGAAATTCAAACAAATAATTTCAAACAAATGAAATTCAAATAAATGAAATTCAAACAAATGAAATTCAAACAAATGAAATTCAAACAAATGAAATTCAAACAAATAATTTCAAACAAATGAAATTCAAACAAATGAAATTCAAACAAATAATTTCAAACAAATGAAATTCAAACAAATAATTTCAAACAAATGAAATTCAAACAAATAAATTTCAAACAAATGAAATTCAAACAAATGAAATTCAAACAAATGAAATTCAAACAATCAAACAAATGAAATTCAAACAAATTAAATTCAAACAAATGAAATTCAAACAAATGAAATTCAAACAAATGAATTTCAAACAAATGAAATTCAAACAAATGAAATTCAAACAAATAATTTCAAACAAATGAAACTCAAACAAATGAAATTCAAATAAATGAAATTCAAACAAATGAAATTCAAACAAATAATTTCAAACAAATGAAATTCAAACAAATAATTGCAAACAAATGAAATTCAAACAAATGAATTTCAAACAAATGAAATTCAAAAAAATGAAATTCAAACAAATGAATTTCAAACAAATGAAATTCAAACAAATGAAATTCAAACAAATGAAATTCAAACAAATGAAATTCAAACAAATAATTTCAAACAAATGAAATTCAAACAAATGAAATTCAAACAAATGAAATTCAAACAAATGAAATTCAAACAAATAATTTCAAACAAATGAAATTCAAACAAATAATTTCAAACAAATGAAATTCAAACAAATAATTTCAAACAAATGAAATTCAAACAAATGAAATTCAAACAAATGAAATTCAAACAAATGAAATTCAAACAAATAAAATTCAAACAAATGAAATTTAAACAAATGAAATTCAAACAAATGAAATTTAAACAAATGAAATTCAAACAAATGAAATTCAAACAAATGAAATTCAAACAAATGAAATTCAAACAAATGAAATTCAAACAAATGAAATTCAAACAAATAATTTTAAACAAATGAAATTCAAACAAATGAAATTGAAACAAATGAAATTCAAACAAATGAAATTCAAACAAATGAAATTCAAACAAATGAAATTCAAAAAAATAATTTCAAACAAATGAAATTCAAACAAATGAATTTCAAACAAATAATTTCAAACAAATGAAATTCAAACAAATGAAATTCAAACAAATAATTTCAAACAAATGAAATTCAAACAAATAATTTCAAACAAATGAAATTCAAACAAATGAAATTCAAACAAATGAAATTCAAACAAATAAAATTCAAACAAATGAAATTTAAACAAATGAAATTCAAACAAATGAAATTTAAACAAATGAAATTCAAACAAATGAAATTCAAACAAATGAAATTCAAACAAATGAAATTCAAACAAATGAAATTCAAACAAATAATTTTAAACAAATGAAATTCAAACAAATGAAATTGAAACAAATGAAATTCAAACAAATGAAATTCAAACAAATGAAATTCAAACAAATGAAATTCAAAAAAATAATTTCAAACAAATGAAATTCAAACAAATGAATTTCAAACAAATAATTTCAAACAAATGAAATTCAAACAAATGAAATTCAAACAAATAATTTCAAACAAATGAAATTCAAACAAATGAAATTCAAATAAATGAAATTCAAACAAATGAAATTCAAACAAATAATTTTAAAAAAAATGAAATTCAAACAAATAATTTCAAACAAATGTAATTCAAACAAATAATTAAAAAAAAAATGAAATTCAAACAAATAATTTCAAACAAATGAAATTCAAACAAATAATTTCAAACAAATGAAATTCAAATAAATGAAATTCAAACAAATGAAATTCAAACAAATGAAATTCAAACAAATGAAATTCAAACAAATAATTTCAAACAAATGAAATTCAAACAAATGAAATTCAAACAAATAATTTCAAACAAATGAAATTCAAACAAATAATTTCAAACAAATGAAATTCAAATAAATGAAATTCAAACAAATGAAATTCAAACAAATGAAATTCAAACAAATTAAATTCAAACAAATAATTTCAAACAAATGAAATTCAAACAAATGAAATTCAAACAAGTAATTAAAAAAAAATGAAATTCAAACAAATAATTTCAAACAAATGAAATTCAAACAAATGAAATTCAAACAAATGAAATTCAAACAAATAATTTCAAACAAATGAAATTCAAACAAATGAAATTCAAACAAATGAAATTCAGACAAATGAAATTCAAACAAGCGAAATTCAAACAAATAATTTCAAGAAAAAACAAACAATAAAGTTACTGGTGTAGAAATACATTTTTAAAAATCAAATTTATAAAAATGAAATCTGTTGGATAATTTAGTTTAATTGCCATGAATATATTTTCATAGCTTAATATATATATATATATATATATTTAATTTTTTCTATACTCGTCGTTGAATACTATCGAATGTTTTGATATTTCAGTATAAATATGACTTAATTTCTTCGTTATTACGTGACATTATTTCGTGGTCTAATGGGACTAGGTGAACGTTTACAGATTCAAGGTGTCTCTGTGAACTGGGTTCGCACCCTGAGATTGTTAGTCCCCTACGCTGATGAGAGCCATAAGCTCGAAACGACGTCGTACGTAGGTAACATATTAAAAAATAATTTTATATCATATATATATATATATATATATAATTATTGAATAGCCATACGAATTCATGCGAAAAAAACTTATTTATGTCAGTAAGCGGGCATTTATATAAGCAGTAGTCAATAAGTGTTCTACATAAAGGAACGTTGCATTATAGACAAAGTTGCCAGCTGTTTTATCTCGCATTAAAGTGCCCAGCCAAATGGGGGCTACAAATAATTATTTAATAATAAATATTTAATTTTTTAATTATATATATATATACTATAATAATACCGACAAATTTACGTGATATGTTTTCCGTAAAGCTATTTTTCTTTTCAATATTGTGATCCTAATCACGAGAGTCAACATAAAAAACCCATTAGAAAACCTTTATTAATCCCCTGAAAATAGCAGTTCATTTCAGGTATTTCAAAATCTCGTAAGGCGTCTGTTCGCACCAATCACTGTGACGTCAGCACAAAAACGAGACTCAATGGAAAGGCCTTCTCTTTACGAAGGTCACGGCTAAGCATTGACATTTTACACAAGGTGGTGCGAATTTGCATATTCCTTGGCTATTAGACAAAAACAAAAACTATAAGATAGCTAAAAAAATGAAAAACCGTCAGAGTGGATTTTGTAACTGATAAGTGAAGATGTATACGGGCTGGCTCTCACGGGTGATAGCCTGGAGCCCTTCACGGTACATAAAGTATGAGGAGTGTGAGAACAAATTGTAACATCAAAAAACGTAAGCGATGAAAAATCCTTTTTGTGTTTTTAGAGTCTTCAATTGTAAACCAGATGATTCAAGAAATGCGAGGAGAATTCTTCAACGGAAGGTAGACAAGTAAGTTATTCATTTTTTGTTGTATGCAACGTGGTATCCTTAGCGAACATGACACATCATTATAATGAACAACGTCACGCTTAGCCAGTTGAAGAATGTTAGTGATTAAAATTCCTTTTTGTGTTTTTAGAGTCTTCAATTGTAAACCAGATGATTCAAGAAATGCGAGGAGAATTCTCCAACGGAAGGTAGACAAGTAAGTTATTAATTTTTTGTTGTATGCAACGTGGTATCCTTAGCGAACATGACACATCATTATAATGAACAACGTCACGCCTAGCCAGTTGAAGAATGTTAGTGATTCAAATTCCTTTTTGTTTTTCTCGAGTCTTCAATTGCAAAAGAGTCTGAGAGAGAAATATTCTTCTGGAAATGCGAGGAGCATTCCCACCGCAATATAGACAAATATTTTCCCCCTTTTCGTGTATGTAACGTGGCATCCTAAACGAAGCTGTTTGCCTCGTGACACATAATTATTAGAAACAACGTCATGCTTAACCATCTGATGAGGCTTACAAACTTTCGCATGTGGCTCCCGGTAAATAATTAAGTTACATATGACTTGAACACCGTGCGCCGAGCTATAAATCCGTACCGGTGTCTTCTTCATCATCATCAGCTTCTCTCGGTAATAAAACATAATCTATAACTGATTTGTTACTAAATAACAGACAATAGCCAGCGACTATAGTCAACTTCATCTTGATCGTTGTCATGGTAACGGTTGTGATTCCTTTAATATTGTCAATCAGAATAATTATTGCATTTTTATTATCCGAATATCTCTTTTTCTTTTCTTTTCCTCCCGCCAATTCCATATTGCATCTTTTCACCATTCGGGCCTGTTCGTCTCTCCGACTGCGATCGGGGGACGCCTTGTTTTTTTTCAAAAGAAACTGTTATGACCAGACGCCGTCTTTTTTTCTTGTGGTTACTCTTTTGTCTTGTGAAAACCGGATATCCGGCGATGCGTATGGGCGGCTGAGTTTTGGACAGCATTGATACATCGAGGCAGCTGATGGGAAGTCGGTTGGGGCGCCGATGAGGGAAAGTTGAGAGCTGGAAATCTAGATGAGAGGGAGAAAGAGGAAGAGGAAAGAGATATAGAGAGAGAAACATTTGAAAAATACGATAAGATATGAGAAAAAGAAATTATAATAATGGATGAGAAAAAATTATATATCTATTAATAATGGAGTTTATATATCTGTCTGTCTGAAGCCGAAACTCCATCAGAGTACTATGACTATTTATTAAGTCCGCCAGCTTCATTATATACTATTAAAAAAGCCGCTTAAAACACTATGCGCATTTCCCAATGTACATAATCAATTGCTTTTGAACGTCTAATAAATTAGTATTCGCAAATATACACTCATGATTGTTCTCTTCAGATTTCAACATGTATTTACGCTATTTTGCTCGCTAATAATCTTACTTATAAATTATAATTATTTCTTTTATTATTTATTTATAAAATGAGTTACGTAGTTATTTCCTCTATGTCCAACTGATTGAACAGCGTACCTCCCTCTGAACGGGCGCGTTTCTCTACGTCCAACTGATTAAACAGCGTACATCCCTCTGAACGGGCGCGTTAATAATTTACTGATTTATTTTATTAAAACGTTCTGAGTTTGTTTATTTTCTTAATTTTATTAACCATTATGTTTTAAAACACAAATTTATTGAATCAAATTGTTTAATTAAAATAATAATTGATAAACACACACACATTATAAAGAATTTAGTTTAGCCTAACTTTTTTTTTCGAAAGTTATCGCGGGTCCTGCAGTAAAAGAGTACCGATTTTTTAATGGATAATTTTCAGATACACCTTTTTTTCCGATTTGAAAATTAGTGTTCGCTGTATTTAGTTTTTTAAATTGTTGATTTTGACAATTTATTGAATGAAATTGTTTAATTAAAATAATAATTGATTTAAAAATTACTATTTAAAAAACACACACACACACTATAATGAATTTAGTTTTTTTTGTCAACAAAAAAACAACACATTGCACTGGAAAACTACATAACTGATTTTAGAATAGTGTTTGCTGTATTTTTTTCCGCTTTGAAAGACATAAAATATTACTTATTATATTTTGACGTGGATTTCGCGTAAACGATTGAGTGTAAAGAAAAGCGAGCAGACGATAACTTGGGGGGGGGGCACCTTTTACTGGGAAGTAAATAACTGTTTTTAGAATCGTATTCGCTGTATTTTTTTATTGTTAATTTAATTTTAGGTACACTTTTCTTTTTTCTCTTTGAAAAACTAAAACTATTATTATTTATTATTTTGTAAATTCTTACGTGGATTTGGCGCAAAACGATTGGGTGGAAAGAAAAGCGAGCAGACGATAACAATGCAGACTTAATTTTTCTTTTTCTTAATTTATCATGTGCAATGTATTATTTAATTTAATTGTAGTGATAAAAAGCTCTACCCAAATTACATACTAGCGTCATTTCTGACGAGGCAGTCTACCAAAAATATGCGACCGAAGGGAACATATATTTGTTAGTATATATATTTTTCTATACTCGTCGTTGAGTACTATCAAATGTTTAGATAATTATGCTCGCCTCTTTCAGTATAAATCTCTATCTAGTTTTTAAAGTAAATAAATAATTTACTTTGAAAAACATAAATAAATGCGTTATCCAGCTTTTCAAAATATTTTTTTCAAGATATTCTCATTATTGCCATTTCATCAACGCTTCTAAGTGTGACTTTTCATTCTACCTTATTCACGTAACCGCGTGCTACACACACCGGCATATCGACATTAATCGTCGATAACATCAAGACTAATTTCAACTTGACTCCGATAAATATGTCTCAGTCAAGAAGGATTAAACGAAAAAAGAGGAGAAAAAATATGCTTATACTTTTGACAAGGATGTATATCACCGAAAGTACTCAAGTTTTTAAGATAAATAAATAATTTATTTTAAACAACATTAATAAATGCGTTGTCCAGGTTTTCAAAATATTTTTTTCAAAATATTCTCCTTATTATTGCCATTTTATCAACGCTTCCAAGTGTGACTTTTCATTCTCTCTTTCTCTCTTTCTCTCTCTCTCTCTCTCTCTCTCTCTCTCTCTCTCTCTCTCTGTATATATATATTCTATTGCAACCAGATGCACTCCAACCATAAAGTAGATGAAAAAATCATTAAAAATATTATACATAAATATACAGGGTGTCCCAAAATAATGTATACACCCTTTGAATTGTTATAAGTCGTTCAATTTACTGATTTTTATTTGCAAGATTGATAAACAAGATTGAGTAAGAATATTCATTTAAAAATACTGACAGTAAAATTAACAAAAACATAGAAAATTAACTTTTAACAAAGATAAAGGCTACTTAGGGTAATTTCAGAATGTTCATAAAATGAACCCTCATCCTAACCCCAACCCGTTCTGCTCAATACACTTTCCATATAGTGAAGACGTGAAGAATTGTACCTACAAACGTCCTGCGACATTTACTCCGGTATTTGAGCACATTCTACTACAATTACTACTCCCATTTGTTTGCAATTACTTCAGGTTTCTTGCTTTAAACATTGTAGCCTTTACGTTTATTAAAAGTTAATTTTCTATGTTTTTGTTAATTTTACTTTCAGTATTTTTAAATGTGTATCTTACTGTTCTACTCTTTTATCAATTTTGTTTGCAAATCAAACTCGGTAAATTGAACGAGTTATAACGATTCAAACGATGTATACATTATTTTGGGACACCCTGTATATCCCCTGTAGATAACGACTTTAAAATTAGATTTATTATTTACTATAAAAGGTTTAAAACTAGCAATCTACTAATAAAAAATAATCCTACTGACAATGGCTTACTAAAAACTAGTAATGCCATATACGTGTTCAAATGTCCTATCAGAGAATGTGTCTCCGCCAACAACACGTATATTGGCATGACTAGAACCAGTATTCAACGTCGATTAACTTGCCACCTGACCTCCCCTCAAGGCTCCATTTACAAACACCTTATAGCACATAGCATCTCCAAATATAATGTTAGAAATATCTTAACCGGTAGTACATCCATCCTGGCTGTGTCATTTTGCGGTATTCGCCTCCCCATAATGGAAGCATTGCTCATTCAATTAAAAAAGCCCAACATCAACCATGCTCGTTATGAGGGGTGCGAAGGCGTGTTGAAATGCTGTTGAATTTTTTAAATGTTTTTAATCACATGGAAACGTCTTCTTAAATAAATTCACCAGTTTTATTTTGCATTGATCAATCATCCGCCTGATGACGACCAATGATGTTCCTTCACTCCTTGGTTGATAGTACGAGATCTATTGTTCGACGAATAGAAAGATTGGATCACAAAAGGAATAGACAGAAGTTGGCGCTCCTGTTCAACCAGATATGTATAAAAGAAGAATTGTTGCCTAATTATACAATATATATATATATATATATATATATATATATATATATATATATATATATATATTATTTGTAAGACTTTCTCAGGATAAAGAAAAATGAAGAATAAATCACACAAGCATCAATTTGATTTGCCTGAAAGTAGCGAACTTCGGCTAGTTTGCGATTGAAAAACAAATAAAAAAGTGAGAAGGAAGAAACAAAACTGCGTAGTATGTTTTTGTGTTCATTTATACATAAATAACACTAAACAATCATACATTTTGAAAATTTGGCAAAATTCAGAAGGTGCAGGCCAATAGTTTTGGGCTATTTTACATTCATGAAAACCCTTTCACAGCCTGAAAATGGTCCTAAATTAAAGTACTATATCAGATTTAACCATCTATATCCATTCATAACATTGGAGGAAGTTTTAGGACCTGCAATGTCGTATGAAACCACTTTTTCACCGAAAAATGATGGATTTTGAGTCCCGTGGAGCCCTAACGGCTATTTTTGGCCTGCACCTTCTGAATTTTGCAAAATTTTCAAAATGTTTGATTCTTTAGTGTTATTTATGTATAAATGAACACAAAAAAT
Organism: Sepiola atlantica; assembly: GCA_963556195.1. Taxonomy (NCBI): domain Eukaryota; kingdom Metazoa; phylum Mollusca; class Cephalopoda; order Sepiida; family Sepiolidae; genus Sepiola; species Sepiola atlantica. Next base: position 8,192,035 of record OY744555.1, on the reverse strand, counting down.
ACTACTCGCATGAATCTGAAATTTTCACCCATTACGTCCCACCCCTTCTGAAAAGCAGCAAGTCATTATCCAAGCAAGCGTTGATGAACGTCACGGAACTTTCGCGTTTGTATATCTTCTTCGTGAGATTCTCAAACCGTCGAGCTATCCTTCTGGTTTCAGGTGGCAATCCGCACAGTACTTCTCCGATTGTTCTTAATTCGGCCATTTTTTTGGAGCGCTTTCGACTTTCGTAGTCGTCTTCAGGATTAGGGTTTAAAATAAGAAGACTTGAGTTAATGTTTTATAGGTATCGTTAAGGGCGAATGAAAGAGAGAAGAGGGTGTGTGGTTGAGTATATATATATATTATATATATATATATATATATATAAATATATATAAATAAATATATATATATATATATATATATATATATATATATATATATATAAATATTTACTTTCGATAACATATATAGCGTCTCTATTAGTTAAATTTGAATACTTTCCATAACGGGCCACGTAATTCCACGCACGTGACAATTTAAACATGCTAGGTTCCCATCTGTCCAACTGTTAACGTTATTCCCATTTAATTTCTTGCTTTTTCGATGTACAGCGTTGCTGTTGTTTTGATCTGAAACTTTTCCATAACTGACTACGAATATTCCACGCACGTGACAATTTTAAATCTGAAAGTGTTCCATCTTTCCAACGGACAATATTTTGAAATTCCTGGCGGTTGTTCTCACTCATTAAGCTATACGACTCCTCTGATGAAGGTCCGATTTTCTCGGATCTGAAACCTTGGTCGGATGTTGTTGTAACACTTTATTTAATATTAATAAATATCATGCTCTTATTAATTATTTAGTTAATTTTACTTTTGCATTAATAATTGAGCACTCTGCTGGGAAACTCTCCCAATTAAGAAATACAGTATATATAAATATATATATATATATATATATATATATATATATATATATATATATATATATATATATATATATATATATATAACTTCTTTGTAAAATGGTAGGAAAAATCCCAGCAGAGTGCTCGATTAATTAAGAATTAAAGTTAAAAATTAAGAGCATAATATTTATTTATTCTGGTACAGAAAAATTAGTACAACATTCGTACCGTCGGTTTCAAGCACGGAAGGTCTTACCCATCCGGCTCTCTTCAGCTTCTGTTGTCATCTGTTTTGGAAATGTGAGGTCACATTTATTTTTTATTATTATTATTTTTTAATCTTTAAATTTATTTTTAATTTATTTTTATTCATTATATTTTTATTCTTTCTATTTTTATTCTGTCTTTCTCTCTCACTCTTTTTTATTCTCTACATTTTTTATTCTCTATATTTTTTTAATTATTATTTTTTTAATTCCTTTTTTTATTCTTTTTTATACTTTTTTATACTCTTTCTCTTTTTTTATTCTTTTATTCTTAGTATTGAAATGTTTTTTTATATATATATGTTTTTTTATATTTATTTATATATATATATTTTTTCATATATATTTTTTTATTTTTATCCCCCTTTTTTATTCCCTTTAATCTTGAATTCCCTCGTGTTTTAAATCTCAACGGTCTTATTACACTAAATTCAAATTTAAACAAACACACACAACACACTGAGCAAATAACGCGTCCCAACAAGAGTGTCATGTGACCTCACATTTCCAAAACAGATGACAACAGAAGCTGAAGAGAGCCGGATGGGTAAGACCTTCCGTGCTTGAAACCGACGGTACGAATGTTGTACTAATTTTTCTGTACCAGAATATATATATATATATATATATATATATATATATATATATATATATATATATATATATATATATATAACGATGCAAATTAATACGGGGTGCTGTAATTGCATAGTACCTAAGAAGATGCCACCACTGAAAGGGCGTAACTCGGAGAGGGCCGTCCCCAGAATTCGACTCACACACGTTTGTGTGTTGTTATAAATGATTGTGTACCTACCTATCTCTACTCATTTAAGTGTGAGTATCGTTGTTTACGATAAATGTGACTGCGTTCATTTCTAGTCCCAAACCATCTGTTTGTTACCCTTCCTTGTGCAGCCGACTCTTTCATGTGTATTTTTTGTTGCCGGTTGTTTTGTTTTTTTTTGTTGTTGTTGTTCCGCCGTTCTGTGTAGAAGAAGCGAGCAACAAAGACGCCATTAGATAATCCAACCAAAATGGCGCCCATTCTCTGATGTTCCACATGCAATCAAACCGCAAGAAAAGAGAAGAAAGAAACAACATATGCGTATCGCGACCGGATGATAAAACGACAAACAGAACACTTATCGCCGTCGACAGATCTCGTTGAAAATTGATAGCAGGTTTAAATGGCGACTATTTTTGATCAATTAAATAAACAAGAAACGAACTCGTTCATGCTATAATTGTTTATTTGCTGAATTAATTCGTTTACCGGTTTAACAAACGAACGAGAATGAGAATCAACTTGTTATTAATAAATGGTTGGAATTGAATGTTAGATTAGCCGAGGGTGTTTAAAAATGGTGTTTACAACGGAAGTTTCAATATAAGGTTAGATTAAGCAGAAAAACGGACAATTCCAGTAGAATTTAAAAAAAAAAAAGAGAGAGAATTAGAGCTGTTGCATTACCCATTATTACAGGGTACCCAGTAAGATCCAACAACAATGACAAAGAACAGAACGTATATGAAAAAACTTTGGTTTTCTTTATTTGCCATTACCGGATGGTTTACGCCGGCTACGTACATATATTAAACAATCTTTTGACATACTTTTGTCTCATGAAAGTCTTTTTCTTCCGCTAGAAACTCGTTCGTATATACATCCGATTGGAAAGCAATTTGCTCTGCATTGCCTATCCGAGCGTGAACTGAAGCAATTGTTGGTGAAGTACAAGTCAGGGGATTCCTTCATACTACCAACTTGCTTATCAGCCACATTTTTAGTCAGCGGACACAAAAGTCTAACAGCAAAACGGGATTAGGTACCATAGCCAATAAAGCTTCATCGGTGTCATAAACATCGGTAAACTCACATTCTTCCGGTACATCGATACTCCGATCAGCAAGCGTTTCGGCTCTTCGCGTTTTTGAAACCGCCGTTTTTCAAGTCCCACTTGCACTACGGAACCTTCTCCTTTTTAACAGTTATCATGTCGCCTGTTTTTTTTCTTTCTCGACGTCCCACCCACAATGGACTCGTCCACAATTCATGTTTGCCACTCTTCATTATCTTACAGAGCGACGTGTCCGGATATGACGCATAGACAGGAAGTTCTAAATAAAACGTAGCGATGAGTTTAATTAGTTTTATCTGTATAGTTAACATGATTTCTGAATTTATCTACTTTATTCTATAAATGATTTACATGTTTGAGAAGTAGAGGAGAATCGTGATTAAACACTCGGATATTTGTTGGATAATGACCCTGTGGGAACGGACGCATCTTGAGGTGGACGTATCTATTGGAAATCGTTGGTTTGACTTGCGCGATTTGGTGCGGGTGGACCCGTGCACTCGGGTGCAGAATACGGCTGTTCTCACGGTTGGAGCTCACAGACATGACAGGCCACCAATTTGATGAGACCTTTTAGGTCAGGGGTTCAAAGGAGTCAGGCTGTGACGAATGCACATGCGCATAGAGGCTCTGTGACGTCACGGGCTTTTGCGTGGGAAGCAGAGTTTTTGCAAGTCTGGGTTTTGGAGGCGAACCTATCAGACGTGATTTTTACCATGTAGTCTGCAACATACATTGGGGAATTATTTCCCTAAGAAAATACAGGCGAAAGATCTCTTTTCACCCCTCCACGAATGGTTAAGGACTTAATTGATAAGTAATTACGAAAGCAGTAATTTGCTCTCTCTCTCTCTCTCTCTCTCTCTCTCTCTCTCTCTCTCGACGTTAGCGGATATCTCCAAGCCGATAGATAACTAACGCTTGTAATAAAAAGAATTGAAAGTTTAAAAGATTGTTTGTCGATTGAGTCGGTCATTAAGCTTTTGTGTTGCAGCGGCGTGGTTCACGGCAGAAAGAAAGAGGAAATAATTCAACCACTAGACGACGCACCCCTCCACACGGCGAACAAAGATTGAGGGGGTGAGAAATTTAAAGGTATGCAAATTATATGATTTATGGTGTTAAAGATGACGAGTGATTAAACGAGAACTGCCACGGCCCGTTCCGGGACGAGTATACAAAACAAGAACTGGCGCTGCACAATCGGGGGCTATGTAACATATTCATGTATCTAATATAGAATTTAAGTGTTAGCCTTAGAAAGGGGCAGCTTGATTTCGGCTCGTTCTCTTTGAATCCGGACTATTTTTTTTTCGTAATTTTGCCATCGTCTGCTAAACAAGTTCTTGCTGTGAATGTCCTACAAGGAGGAACGATATACAGGGTGGGCCAAAATAAGTGTCCTATCTTTAAATTTGAATATCTTGAATTTGAATAACTTCCACAAAATAAAAGTTAAACTCACCAAACTTTATGTGTGTGTAGACTGACCCTTCCGAGATTTTTTGAAATAAACAAAACAAATTTTAGCCGAAAAACACTTCTTAAAACTTACAAAAACTAAAGTATTGTTTTTTACACTGTTTTGAGTTTTTTAAGCAAAAATAATGTTTTCTAAATGAGGGTACGTTCCTTAGGGCTAATTTGGCTCATACTTGCTTCGGAAGGGGTCCTTAACTTATTCTAAAAAAAAATTTTTTTTAAATCAATAAATAAAAAAGTTATGAATTTTTAAAAATAGGACCCTTATTTTTGCCCACCCTGTATTATAGCTAAATCTATCATCTTTCATGGTCAATACGACAGAGTAGAGAGAGACTAGTCTCTTTCTGCTCCCACTAGATTTCGAAGTTGATTTTGAACTCTGTCTAGATAAATTTAGGAAAGACCTCATTCAAACCTTCAAAAGTTTAGGCTTTAAAATCACTATCACTACTAATTTAAAGCAAATAGATTTCCTCGATTCTACTCTTAACCTCGAAAATAATACTCACAAACCCTACCATAAACCGAATGAATCACTCCAATATATCCATAAAAGCTCATGCCATCCACCATCAATCCTCAAAAACCTTACTAAAAATATAAGCCTTAGAATTTCAAACCTCTCCTCCAATTATGAAGTTTTCACACAGGCCGCTTCATATTATAATAAAGCCCTCCGCGACAGCGGATTCCACGATGGAATCTCATACATCCCAAACCAGAATATTCCACAGAACAACAACCGCAAAAGGAGGAGATCGATTATCTGGTTTTCGCCGCCCTTCTCCAGCAGAACAAAATCAAGAGTAGGTCATATTTTTCTCTCATTATTAAACAAACATTTCCCTCCAACAAACAGTTTACATAAGTTTTTCAATAAAAACACCATCAAGGTCAGCTACTCAACCATGCGGCCTATAAGGAGTTACATCACCAGAGAACAAAGCACGGTAGTCGACACCGGATGCTCATGCCAAAATAAAAATTCTTGCCCCCTCGAGGGAAATTGTAAAGTTGACTCAGTTGTATACAAAGCTATGGTTACGAGTCAAACTGATAACAGTACAGATGTATACTACGGCATGACACAAGGTTCCTTTAAACAAAGGTATTATTCACACCTATATTCCTTTAGATACAAAGATCGCGCAAACACATCTTTGGCTAAACGAATTTGGGAACTAAAAGAAGAAGGAACTCCCTTTTCTATAAATTGGAAAATCATAGAGAGAAAACCCATTTATTCACCTATATCTAATGTTTGCCATTTGTGTAATGCTGAGAAGTTCCATATTTTTAAGGCCATCATGAACCCAAACACCAGATGTTTAAATGTACGCGATGAGGTTTTTAAGGGCTGTATACATCGTAAACAAGCACTCCTTATTTATTGGATGGATCGAGTGACTTAAGCCTTCCTAGAACCTTACATACATTTTTCAGACACTTACACACTTCCACTGCAGACTTCTCGTTCTACGAACCTGATCACAACCCTTTTTTCCTTTCTCCATTTTTCCCTCTTTCTTATTTAAATTTTAAATTTTTTATATTTTTTTATATTTTTATATTTTTATATTTTTATATATTTTTATATTTTTAAATTTTTAAATTTTTAATTTTTAAATTTTATTTCTCGAATCTTTATTTATTTATTTATATATTGATTTTTATTTATATATTGATTTTTATTTATATATTGATTTTTATTTATATATTGATTTTTTATTTTTTATTTATATTTATATATTGATGATTTTTTATTTACACATGCATGTGTTTGTGTGTGTGTGTATATAATATATATATATATATATATATATATGTATATATATGTATATATATGCATATATATATATGTATGTGTGTGTGTATGTATATGTGTACATGTGTATGTATATATTTATTTTTTATTTTTTATTTATATATTTATTTATATATTGATTGATTATTTATGGTTATATATTGATTTTTTATTTATATATTGATTTTTTATTTATGTATATGTATATATATTTTTTATCTATATATGAATTTTAGTTTTTTATTTACATATTCATATATGAATTTTTATTTATATATTGATTTTTTATTTATATTTTGATTTTTGAATTTTTATATGATTTTTATTTATTTATATATTGATTTATTTATATTTCGATTTTTATATTTATATTTACATTTATTTTTATTTTTATTTATTTATTT
>OY744555.1:8167816-8180316 GCA_963556195.1 Sepiola atlantica | reverse complement strand
ACACTCTTTGGGGGGAAATATATTTGAATTGGTCCGTTAGATTGTTCACGAACCCAACTAATTCTACGTATATTAATTATGTTTCCGAATATTTTGAGATGAGGGTTGACAATTTGTAGAATTTGGAATATTCGGACTACTGTTCTCATCTTGGGTGTTTTTTTATATCACAACGTTTCGGCCGATGTAACCTCCGACCTTCTTCTGGTGTACCTTGTCAAAATTAGGAATCTTTCTGTCGAACTCGGGAATCTGGACGGCATTTCGTGCGAAACCCTTTAATTATTTTCGTATATTAATTTAATTTTGAAGAACCATTTTAATAAAGTCATTGCCCATCTGACTGTGTGACTTGAGAAAACGTCATTGTAAGCTGAACTGGCAATTACATTTCACATTGTTGGAACGCATTGTTGCACACGTGAACCAAATTTGTGACCGTTTCTAATTAAAAAAAAATTAATTAAGAAACGGTGAATTAGAAAAGTTAGCGTTTGACAAGTTGATTGTATCAACGTCGCGCATCCGTAACTAACAATACTAGAGAACGCACAGCTGATGGAACTCCTCTCCGTCGCCGTGGCTCGAGGGAACGCTCCTATCTGCCAACCAATTAGGCAGAACATCCTATTAAACTTCACGAGCTTCTTAATATATATATATATATATATATATATATATATATATATATATATATATATATATATATATATATATATATATATATATACAGGGTGGGCCAAAATAAGGGTCCTATCTTTAAATTTGAATAACTTGAATTTGAATAACTTCCACAAAATAAAAGTTAAACTCACCAAACTGTATGTGTGTGTAGACTGACCCTTCCGAGATTTTTTGAAATAAACAAAACAAATTTTAGCCGAAAAACACTTCTTAAAACTTACAAAAACTAAAGTATTGTTTTTTACACTGTTTTGAGTTTTTTAAGCAAAAATAATGTTTTCTAAATGAGGGTACGTTCCTTAGGGCTAATACGGCTCATGCTTGCTTCGGAAGGGGTCCTTTACTTATTCTAAAAAAAAAATAAAAAAAAAATCAATAAATAAAAAAGTTATGAATTTTTAAAAATAAGACCCTTATTTTTGCCCACCCTGTATATATATATATATATATATATATATATATATATATATATATATATATATATATAGAGAGAGAGAGAGAGAGAGAGAGAGATATTAAAAAAGCATTTAAAGATGCGATATCAATTTTAAAATAAAAATAAATCGAAACCGATTTTTTTTTCTTTTTATAAACTTTCATTTCTTGTTTTAGTTTATAGTGATACAAATAATTTCGCCAATTGAAAACTTGGCCTCTTCAGTGTGTCTATATATCCTGATCTTATTGGATTTGGGTTTTCCCGACTTCTGTTGGTGTAAACGGGCTTAGGGGATGTTGTTGTTTTCCACTTTCAAATATGAGAACGTGAATGCACACGAGATAGATATAAAATTTAAAGTTCATTTTTTTTAAGCATCTAATTTAAAGTTTTCAATTGGCGAAATTATTTGTATCACTATAAACTAAAACCAAAAAAGTGAAAGTTTATAAAAAGAAAAAAAAATCGGTTTCGATTTATTTTTCTTTTAAAATTGATATCGCATCTTTAAATGCTTCAAAGGTATTTATTGTACCTTATTCTTTATTATATATATATATATATATATATATATATATATATATATATATATATATATATATATATATATATATATATATATATATATATATATTGATTTTATATTAAAGATATGAAATTATTTCATTTAGATGTTAATTAGAAGATTTTAAAGCTCTTATATCCGGAAATTTCAAAGTAATAAATATTCATCTTCAGAGGGAAACAACTTGTAGGTTACTCAAAAAAAACTATTCAGCTATTCTCTGACTTTTAAGGCTGCTGTATGATGTCGTAATTATACTCGACTCATAAAACAATGTCATCATGCCGTGTCAGTGTTACTATGAGAGACATAGTTAAATAATTAAATCTCAACAGATCAAGAAGGCTAGTAGGATTACAATTTCAGGCTGATGATTGCAGGTTTAGGATGAAACACATGTGTATATGGGTTGATTTATAACTAAAAATAATTAAGAAGGCTAGTAGGATTACAATTTCAGGCTGATGATTGCAGGTTTAGCATGAAACACATGTGTATATGGGTTGATTTATAACTATAAACAATTAAGAAGGCTAGTAGGATTACAATTTCAGGCTGATGATTGCAGGTTTAGGATGAAACACATGTGTATATGGGTTGATTTATAACTATAAATAATTAAGAAGGCTAGTAGGATTACAATTTCAGGCTGATGATTGCAGGTTTAGGATGAAACACATGTGTATATGGGTTGATTTATAAACATAAATAATTAAGAAGGCTAGTAGGATTACAATTTCAGGCTGATGATTGCAGGTTTAGGATGAAACACATGTGTATATGGGTTGATTTATAAACATAAATAATTAAGAAGGCTAGTAGGATTACAATTTCAGCCTGATGATTGCAGGTTTAGGATGAAACACATGTGTATATGGGTTGATTTATAACTATAAATAATTAAGAAGGCTAGTAGGATTACAATTTCAGGCTGATGATTGCAGGTTTAGCATGAAACACATGTGTATATGGGTTGATTTATAAATATAAATAATTGAGAAGGCTAGTAGGATTGAATATTTTGCTACCTCGTGTCTTAGACAGAAAATGGTACGATGTGATGAAAACAAACAATAATGAATATCTCAAATAAATAAATCCTTTTTAAAACTAAACTTCTGCGTTTCATCCCCGTAGATTATTCGTCAGGCTATAATTTTATTCAAACTTTGAGTCCTACGTGCAGTTAAGCAACAAACCGTATTCCTTATCTGTCAAGCGGCAAGTTTCATTAATGTGCTACGTATGACTCTAGCTTGAAATGCCATCTTTAATTGGTGCGCTTTTCACATATCTGTAAAAGTTTATTAGTAAACATTAATAAAGCCGGGTGTAAAATAAACTTTTACTACATTTTATTTTTATTAGTAGCTATCCCAAAACAAACTTTTATTTTTATTAGTAGCTATCCCAAACCAAACTTTTATTTTTATTAGTAGCTATCCCAAACCAAACTTTTATTTTCATTAGTAGCTATCCCAAATAAAATTTTTATTTTTATTAGTAGCTATCCTAAATCAAAATTTTATTTTTATCAGTAGCTATCTCAAATCTAAATTTTATTTTTATTAGTAGCTATCCCAAATCAAAATTTTATTTTCATTAGTAGCTATCCCAAATCAAAATTTTATTTTTATCAGTAGCTATCCCAAAACAAACTTTTATTTTCATTAGTAGCTATCCTAAAACAAAATTTTATTTTTATCAGTAGCTATCCCAAACCAAACTTTTATTTTTATCAGTAGCTATCCCAAACCAAACTTTTATTTTTATCAGTAGCTATCCCAAAACAAAATTTTATTTTCATTAGTAGCTATCACAAACCAAACTTTTATTTTTATCAGTAGCTATCCCAAACCAAACTTTTATTTTTATCAGTAGCTATCCCAAACCAAACTTTTATTTTTATCAGTAGCTATCCCAAACCAAACTTTTATTTTTATCAGTAGCTATCCCAAACCAAACTTTTATTTTTATCAGTAGCTATCCCAAACCAAACTTTTATTTTTATCAGTAGCTATCCCAAACCAAACTTTTATTTTTATCAGTAGCTATCCCAAACCAAACTTTTATTTTTATCAGTAGCTATCCCAAACCAAACTTTTATTTTTATCAGTAGCTATCCCAAACCAAACTTTTATTTTTATCAGTAGCTATCCCAAACCAAACTTTTATTTTTATCAGTAGCTATCCCAAACCAAACTTTTATTTTTATCAGTAGCTATCCCAAACCAAACTTTTATTTTTATCAGTAGCTATCCCAAACCAAACTTTTATTTTTATCAGTAGCTATCCCAAACCAAACTTTTATTTTTATCAGTAGCTATCCGAAACCAAACTTTTATTTTCATTAGTAGCTATCCCAAATCAAAATTTTATTTTTATTAGTAGCTATCCCAAATCAAAATTTTATTTTTATCAGTAGCTATCCCAAACCAAACTTTTATTTTCATTAGTAGCTATCCCAAACCAAACTTTTATTTTTATCAGTAGCTATCCCAAACCAAACTTTTATTTTTATCAGTAGCTATCCCAAACCAAACTTTTATGTTTATCAGTAGCTCTCCCAAACCAAACTTTTATTTTTATCAGTAGCTATCCCAAACCAAACTTTTATTTTTATCAGTAGCTATCCCAAACCAAACTTTTATTTTTATCAGTAGCTATCCCAAACCAAACTTTTATTTTTATCAGTAGCTATCCCAAACCAAACTTTTATTTTTATCAGTAGCTATCCCAAACCAAACTTTTATTTTTATCAGTAGCTATCCCAAACCAAACTTTTATTTTTATCAGTAGCTATCCCAAACCAAACTTTTATTTTTATCAGTAGCTATCCCAAACCAAACTTTTATTTTTATCAGTAGCTATCCCAAACCAAACTTTTATTTTTATCAGTAGCTATCCCAAACCAAACTTTTATTTTTATCAGTAGCTATCCCAAACCAAACTTTTATTTTTATCAGTAGCTATCCCAAACCAAACTTTTATTTTTATCAGTAGCTATCCCAAACCAAACTTTTATTTTTATCAGTAGCTATCCCAAACCAAACTTTTATTTTTATCAGTAGCTATCCCAAACCAAACTTTTATTTTTATCAGTAGCTATCCCAAACCAAACTTTTATTTTTATCAGTAGCTATCCCAAACCAAACTTTTATTTTTATCAGTAGCTATCCGAAACCAAACTTTTATTTTCATTAGTAGCTATCCCAAATCAAAATTTTATTTTTATTAGTAGCTATCCCAAATCAAAATTTTATTTTTATCAGTAGCTATCCCAAACCAAACTTTTATTTTCATTAGTAGCTATCCCAAAACAAAATTTTATTTTTATCAGTAGCTATCCGAAACCAAACTTTTATTTTCATTAGTAGCTATCCCAAATAAAAATTTTATTTTTATCAGTAGCTATCCCAAATAAAAATTTTATTTTTATTAGTAGCTATCCCAAATAAAAATTTTATTTTTATTAGTAGCTATCCTAAATCAAAATGTTATTTTCATTAGTAGCTATCCCAAACCAAACTTTTATTTTTATCAGTAGCTATCCCAAACCAAACTTTTATTTTTATCAGTAGCTATCCCAAACCAAACTTTTATTTTTATCAGTAGCTATCCCAAACCAAACTTTTATTTTTATCAGTAGCTATCCCAAACCAAACTTTTATTTTCATTAGTAGCTATCCCAAATCAAAATTTTATTTTTATTAGTAGCTATCCGAAATCAAAATTTTATTTTTATCAGTAGCTATCCCAAACCAAACTTTTATTTTCATTAGTAGCTATCCCAAAACAAAATTTTATTTTTATCAGTAGCTATCCGAAACCAAACTTTTATTTTCATTAGTAGCTATCCCAAATAAAAATTTTATTTTTATCAGTAGCTATCCCAAATAAAAATTTTATTTTTATTAGTAGCTATCCCAAATAAAAATTTTATTTTTATTAGTAGCTATCCTAAATCAAAATGTTATTTTCATTAGTAGCTATCCCAAATAAAATTTTTATTTTTATCAGTAGCTATCCCAAACCAAACTTTTATTTTTATCAGTAGCTATCCCAAACCAAACTTTTATGTTTATCAGTAGCTATCCCAAACCAAACTTTTATTTTTATCAGTAGCTATCCCAAACCAAACTTTTATTTTTATCAGTAGCTATCCCAAACCAAACTTTTATTTTTATCAGTAGCTATCCCAAACCAAACTTTTATTTTTATCAGTAGCTATCCCAAACCAAACTTTTATTTTTATCAGTAGCTATCCCAAACCAAACTTTTATTTTTATCAGTAGCTATCCCAAACCAAACTTTTATTTTTATCAGTAGCTATCCCAAACCAAACTTTTATTTTTATCAGTAGCTATCCCAAACCAAACTTTTATTTTTATCAGTAGCTATCCCAAACCAAACTTTTATTTTTATCAGTAGCTATCCCAAACCAAACTTTTATTTTTATCAGTAGCTATCCCAAACCAAACTTTTATTTTTATCAGTAGCTATCCCAAACCAAACTTTTATTTTTATCAGTAGCTATCCCAAACCAAACTTTTATTTTTATCAGTAGCTATCCCAAACCAAACTTTTATTTTTATCAGTAGCTATCCCAAACCAAACTTTTATTTTTATCAGTAGCTATCCCAAACCAAACTTTTATTTTCATCAGTAGCTATCCCAAACCAAACTTTTATTTTTATCAGTAGCTATCCGAAACCAAACTTTTATTTTCATTAGTAGCTATCCAAAATCAAAATTTTATTTTTATTAGTAGCTATCCCAAATCAAAATTTTATTTTTATCAGTAGCTATCCCAAACCAAACTTTTATTTTCATTAGTAGCTATCCCAAACCAAACTTTTATTTTTATCAGTAGCTATCCCAAACCAAACTTTTATTTTTATCAGTAGCTATCCCAAACCAAACTTTTATGTTTATCAGTAGCTCTCCCAAACCAAACTTTTATTTTTATCAGTAGCTATCCCAAACCAAACTTTTATTTTTATCAGTAGCTATCCCAAACCAAACTTTTATTTTTATCAGTAGCTATCCCAAACCAAACTTTTATTTTTATCAGTAGCTATCCCAAACCAAACTTTTATTTTTATCAGTAGCTATCCCAAACCAAACTTTTATTTTTATCAGTAGCTATCCCAAACCAAACTTTTATTTTTATCAGTAGCTATCCCAAACCAAACTTTTATTTTTATCAGTAGCTATCCCAAACCAAACTTTTATTTTTATCAGTAGCTATCCCAAACCAAACTTTTATTTTTATCAGTAGCTATCCCAAACCAAACTTTTATTTTTATCAGTAGCTATCCCAAACCAAACTTTTATTTTTATCAGTAGCTATCCCAAACCAAACTTTTATTTTTATCAGTAGCTATCCCAAACCAAACTTTTATTTTTATCAGTAGCTATCCCAAACCAAACTTTTATTTTTATCAGTAGCTATCCCAAACCAAACTTTTATTTTTATCAGTAGCTATCCCAAACCAAACTTTTATTTTTATCAGTAGCTATCCCAAACCAAACTTTTATTTTCATTAGTAGCTATCCCAAATCAAAATTTTATTTTTATTAGTAGCTATCCGAAATCAAAATTTTATTTTTATCAGTAGCTATCCCAAACCAAACTTTTATTTTCATTAGTAGCTATCCCAAAACAAAATTTTATTTTTATCAGTAGCTATCCGAAACCAAACTTTTATTTTCATTAGTAGCTATCCCAAATAAAAATTTTATTTTTATCAGTAGCTATCCCAAATAAAAATTTTATTTTTATTAGTAGCTATCCCAAATAAAAATTTTATTTTTATTAGTAGCTATCCTAAATCAAAATGTTATTTTCATTAGTAGCTATCCCAAATAAAATTTTTATTTTTATCAGTAGCTATCCCAAACCAAACTTTTATTTTTATCAGTAGCTATCCCAAACCAAACTTTTATGTTTATCAGTAGCTATCCCAAACCAAACTTTTATTTTTATCAGTAGCTATCCCAAACCAAACTTTTATTTTTATCAGTAGCTATCCCAAACCAAACTTTTATTTTTATCAGTAGCTATCCCAAACCAAACTTTTATTTTTATCAGTAGCTATCCCAAACCAAACTTTTATTTTTATCAGTAGCTATCCCAAACCAAACTTTTATTTTTATCAGTAGCTATCCCAAACCAAACTTTTATTTTTATCAGTAGCTATCCCAAACCAAACTTTTATTTTTATCAGTAGCTATCCCAAACCAAACTTTTATTTTTATCAGTAGCTATCCCAAACCAAACTTTTATTTTTATCAGTAGCTATCCCAAACCAAACTTTTATTTTTATCAGTAGCTATCCCAAACCAAACTTTTATTTTTATCAGTAGCTATCCCAAACCAAACTTTTATTTTTATCAGTAGCTATCCCAAACCAAACTTTTATTTTTATCAGTAGCTATCCCAAACCAAACTTTTATTTTTATCAGTAGCTATCCCAAACCAAACTTTTATTTTTATCAGTAGCTATCCCAAACCAAACTTTTATTTTTATCAGTAGCTATCCCAAACCAAACTTTTATTTTTATCAGTAGCTATCCGAAACCAAACTTTTATTTTCATTAGTAGCTATCCAAAATCAAAATTTTATTTTTATTAGTAGCTATCCCAAATCAAAATTTTATTTTTATCAGTAGCTATCCCAAACCAAACTTTTATTTTCATTAGTAGCTATCCCAAACCAAACTTTTATTTTTATCAGTAGCTATCCCAAACCAAACTTTTATTTTTATCAGTAGCTATCCCAAACCAAACTTTTATGTTTATCAGTAGCTCTCCCAAACCAAACTTTTATTTTTATCAGTAGCTATCCCAAACCAAACTTTTATTTTTATCAGTAGCTATCCCAAACCAAACTTTTATTTTTATCAGTAGCTATCCCAAACCAAACTTTTATTTTTATCAGTAGCTATCCCAAACCAAACTTTTATTTTTATCAGTAGCTATCCCAAACCAAACTTTTATTTTTATCAGTAGCTATCCCAAACCAAACTTTTATTTTTATCAGTAGCTATCCCAAACCAAACTTTTATTTTTATCAGTAGCTATCCCAAACCAAACTTTTATTTTTATCAGTAGCTATCCCAAACCAAACTTTTATTTTTATCAGTAGCTATCCCAAACCAAACTTTTATTTTTATCAGTAGCTATCCCAAACCAAACTTTTATTTTTATCAGTAGCTATCCCAAACCAAACTTTTATTTTTATCAGTAGCTATCCCAAACCAAACTTTTATTTTTATCAGTAGCTATCCCAAACCAAACTTTTATTTTTATCAGTAGCTATCCCAAACCAAACTTTTATTTTTATCAGTAGCTATCCCAAACCAAACTTTTATTTTTATCAGTAGCTATCCGAAACCAAACTTTTATTTTCATTAGTAGCTATCCCAAATCAAAATTTTATTTTTATTAGTAGCTATCCCAAATCAAAATTTTATTTTTATCAGTAGCTATCCCAAACCAAACTTTTATTTTCATTAGTAGCTATCCCAAAACAAAATTTTATTTTTATCAGTAGCTATCCGAAACCAAACTTTTATTTTCATTAGTAGCTATCCCAAATAAAAATTTTATTTTTATCAGTAGCTATCCCAAATAAAAATTTTATTTTTATTAGTAGCTATCCCAAATAAAAATTTTATTTTTATTAGTAGCTATCCTAAATCAAAATGTTATTTTCATTAGTAGCTATCCCAAACCAAACTTTTATTTTTATCAGTAGCTATCCCAAACCAAACTTTTATTTTTATCAGTAGCTATCCCAAACCAAACTTTTATTTTTATCAGTAGCTATCCCAAACCAAACTTTTATTTTTATCAGTAGCTATCCGAAACCAAACTTTTATTTTCATTAGTAGCTATCCAAAATCAAAATTTTATTTTTATTAGTAGCTATCCCAAATCAAAATTTTATTTTTATCAGTAGCTATCCCAAACCAAACTTTTATTTTCATTAGTAGCTATCCCAAACCAAACTTTTATTTTTATCAGTAGCTATCCCAAACCAAACTTTTATTTTTATCAGTAGCTATCCCAAACCAAACTTTTATGTTTATCAGTAGCTCTCCCAAACCAAACTTTTATTTTTATCAGTAGCTATCCCAAACCAAACTTTTATTTTTATCAGTAGCTATCCCAAACCAAACTTTTATTTTTATCAGTAGCTATCCCAAACCAAACTTTTATTTTTATCAGTAGCTATCCCAAACCAAACTTTTATTTTTATCAGTAGCTATCCCAAACCAAACTTTTATTTTTATCAGTAGCTATCCCAAACCAAACTTTTATTTTTATCAGTAGCTATCCCAAACCAAACTTTTATTTTTATCAGTAGCTATCCCAAACCAAACTTTTATTTTTATCAGTAGCTATCCCAAACCAAACTTTTATTTTTATCAGTAGCTATCCCAAACCAAACTTTTATTTTTATCAGTAGCTATCCCAAACCAAACTTTTATTTTTATCAGTAGCTATCCCAAACCAAACTTTTATTTTTATCAGTAGCTATCCCAAACCAAACTTTTATTTTTATCAGTAGCTATCCCAAACCAAACTTTTATTTTTATCAGTAGCTATCCCAAACCAAACTTTTATTTTTATCAGTAGCTATCCCAAACCAAACTTTTATTTTTATCAGTAGCTATCCCAAACCAAACTTTTATTTTTATCAGTAGCTATCCGAAACCAAACTTTTATTTTCATTAGTAGCTATCGCAAATCAAAATTTTATTTTTATTAGTAGCTATCCCAAATCAAAATTTTATTTTTATCAGTAGCTATCCCAAACCAAACTTTTATTTTCATTAGTAGCTATCCCAAAACAAAATTTTATTTTTATCAGTAGCTATCCGAAACCAAACTTTTATTTTCATTAGTAGCTATCCCAAATAAAAATTTTATTTTTATCAGTAGCTATCCCAAATAAAAATTTTATTTTTATTAGTAGCTATCCCAAATAAAAATTTTATTTTTATTAGTAGCTATCCTAAATCAAAATGTTATTTTCATTAGTAGCTATCCCAAACCAAACTTTTATTTTTATCAGTAGCTATCCCAAACCAAACTTTTATTTTTATCAGTAGCTATCCCAAACCAAACTTTTATTTTTATCAGTAGCTATCCCAAACCAAACTTTTATTTTTATCAGTAGCTATCCCAAACCAAACTTTTATTTTTATCAGTAGCTATCCCAAACCAAACTTTTATTTTAATCAGGAGCTATCCCAAACCAAACTTTTATTTTTATCAGTAGCTATCCCAAACCAAACTTTTATTTTTATCAGTAGCTATCCCAAACCAAACTTTTATTTTTATCAGTAGCTATCTCAAACCAAAC
Source organism: Sepiola atlantica (assembly GCA_963556195.1). Taxonomy (NCBI): domain Eukaryota; kingdom Metazoa; phylum Mollusca; class Cephalopoda; order Sepiida; family Sepiolidae; genus Sepiola; species Sepiola atlantica. The sequence goes on along the minus strand of OY744555.1, from coordinate 8,169,251 downwards.
TTTTATTTTTATCAGTAGCTATCCCAAACCAAACTTTTATTTTCATTAGTAGCTATCCCAAAACAAAATTTTATTTTTATCAGTAGCTATCCGAAACCAAACTTTTATTTTCATTAGTAGCTATCCCAAATAAAAATTTTATTTTTATCAGTAGCTATCCCAAATAAAAATTTTATTTTTATTAGTAGCTATCCCAAATAAAAATTTTATTTTTATTAGTAGCTATCCTAAATCAAAATGTTATTTTCATTAGTAGCTATCCCAAATAAAATTTTTATTTTTATCAGTAGCTATCCCAAACCAAACTTTTATTTTCATTAGTAGCTATCTTAAATCAAAATTTTATTTTCATTAGTAGCTATCTCAAATCTTAATTTTATTTTTATAAGTAGCTATCCCAAATAAAAAAAATTATTTTTATTAGTAGCTATCCCAAATCAAAATTTTATTTTTATTAGTAGCTATCCCAAATGAAAATTTTATTTTCATTAGTAGCTATCCCAAAACAAAATTTTATTTTTATCAGTAGCTATCCCAACCCAAACTTTTATTTTCATTAGTAGCTATCCCAAATCAAAATTTTATTTTTATTAGTAGCTATCCCAAATCAAAATTTTATTTTTATCAGTAGCTATCCCAAACCAAACTTTTATTTTCATTAGTAGCTATCCCAAAACAAAATGTTATTTTTATCAGTAGCTATCCCAAACCAAACTTTTATTTTCATTAGTAGCTATCCCAAATAAAAAATTTTATTTTTATTAGTAGCTATCCCAAATCAAAATTTTATTTTTATCGGTAGCTATCCCAAACCAAACTTTTATTTTTATCAGTAGCTATCCTAAATCAAACTTTTATTTTTATCAGTAGCTATCCCAAAACAAAATTTTATTTTCATTAGTAGCTATCCTAAATCAAAATTTTATTTTTATTAGTAGCTATCCCAAATAAAAAATTTATTTTCATTAGTAGCTATCCTAAATCAAAATTTTATTTTTATCAGTAGCTATCCCAAACCAAACTTTTATTTTCATTAGTAGCTATCCTAAATCAAAATTTTATTTTCATTAGTAGCTATCCCAAATAAAAATTTTATTTTTATTAGTAGCTATCCCAAAACAAAATTTTATTTTTATTAGTAGCTATCCCAAATCAAAATTTTATTTTCATTAGTAGCTATCCTAAATCAAAATTTTATTTTCATTAGTAGCTATCCCAAATAAAAATTTTATTTTTATTAGTAGCTATCCCAAAACAAAATTTTATTTTTATTAGTAGCTATCCCAAATCAAAATTTTATTTTCATTAGTAGCTATCCCAAATAAAATGTTTATTTTTATCAGTAGCTATCCCAAATTAAACTTTTATTTTCATTAGTAGCTATCCTAAATAAAAATTTTATTTTCATTAGTAGCTATCTCAAATCAAAATTGTC
>OY744555.1:8150316-8162816 GCA_963556195.1 Sepiola atlantica | reverse complement strand
AAAAAAAGTTCGGTTTCGATTTTTCTTTTTTAATAAAACATCATCGCATCTTAACATGCTTTAAAAGGTATTTTGATTTACCTTACCCTTGTTTATATATATATATATATATATATATATATATATATATATATATATATATATATATATATAATTCTTAATGGCAATATATGTATTAGCATATACTATCAGTGCCCTTTTAATTTGCAGTCTCCTTAAAAGATTCAGCTCGATGATTGTCAATTAGTGATAACAGAGCAAATATAAGTCAGGTTCATATTATATTCCAATAACCATGTTTTTATTTTATTATTTTTATTTTTTAACATTTCAAAAAAACATATCATTTCTGTGAAATATTTTTTTTCCGATCCGTTTCATTTGTATTGTATCGAACAACATTTTTATGTCAATATATCTGCAACACTACTAAATCACCAGCAAAATTCACAAAGAGTAAAAAGTGTCTTAAAAAACCTACACTATACAGTCGTTCATTTTTGGGTGAAACACAAAGTAAAAAGAGCAAACTCGCATGCTCTGTTGTCACTAATTGACAATCATCGAGCTGAATCTTTCAAGGAGACTGCAAAGTGAAAAAAGGACACTGATAGTATATGCTAATACATATATTGTCAATAATTATATACATATATATATATATATATATATATATATATATATATATATATATATTATGTTTTCGCTCTGCTGGCAAGATGCGACCGGGATTCAGTCTTATTTTGCTCAATTCGGATTTAACGGGTTTTCTAACGGGTTTTCTAATTGAACAACGAACTTTGATTTGATTTGGGTTGCACATATCGGGATTTTGGAATTTTGATTGAACTTTCTATATTATTTGATTTATTTATCATTAACATTGAATATTGACACATTTCGCGACTGGATAACTTTGTCAGCTCCTTCAATTTCACGTATATGGACTGCTGTTTATAACTTGGAGTAATGTCTTTCCTGATTATGTTTCTCAATTTGTATGACCTGGATGGATTGTATGGATTCAACAAAAAGTATGTTTTGGGGTTGATATGTTTGATGTTATGTATTTTTATGTATTTGTGTATATAATTTTATATATTTTCAAAGCGTAATTTTATTACCTGTAGTAGTATAACTGCGGTAATGGTCCTCTGAAGAGAAGAATTATCTTTGAAAACTCATGAGCTAAGGACTTAAGGATACTTTGCTTGAACTTTGAATTCCAATAAAATTTGATTGACACCTTATTTTATTACTTCATTTTATATTATAATATATATATATATATATATATATATATATATATATATATATATATATATATATGAGCGAGAGAGAGTCTAACTTGGAAATTTCATTTTAAAAACTAAACTAACATTTTAATTAAATTAATTATTAGACTCAGACAAATCATCAGAAAATTCCACAAAGAGAAGTTGCTCTGTTGTCATTAATTGACAATCATCGAACTGAATCTTTTAAGTAAACGGACACTGATAGTATATGCTAATGCATATATTGTCATTAATAATTTTATATATATATATATATATATATTTATATATATATATATATTTATATATATATACATATATATATTTATATATTTATATATAAAAGTATAAAGGTATACTATATATAAAAATATATATGTATAAAAGATTATATATATATAAAATTTATATGCATGTGTGTATATATACAATCACAAGGACATGCATACGTATGTTTAGTATGCCTGTGGGTATGAGCTGTTTTGTTGTAATATAATAAGGAACGAGATTACTTTTTTGAGTTATTAATAGAACTTCTAGTAATATGGAATATATATATAAAAATAATATACATCCCTAAATAGTTACCTCCCCTTATGAGATAATTTAATCAAAGTTAAGTATCCTTAACCATCGGGGGTTTTTCTTAATCTTTATTTCCTTTTATAATAATTTTAATGATATTTTTTTAATAATATATTTTTTAATAATACATCTTTTTAATAATATATTTTTTAATAATATTTTTTTAATATTGTTATTTTCTCTTCTCTTTCCCTTTTTCTCTTTCTTTTTCTTTTTCTTTTTCTTTTTTTCTCTTTCTTTCCTTCTAAATATACAAATACCAACATAACGGCTTTTCTCTTCATGATGTCTCTTGATTAAGCGTCTTCACGCTTTTTCATTTAAAGTTTTCTGCATATAGCGTTTCATAACGGTTAAAACTGAACACAGATGCTCCTTGAAGAATTTTCGTTATTTACCATTTCAGGCTGTGCTGACGAAGACGGAATTTGGGGATCCAACCTTTTTCCTGTCAGAAACCGCCGGTCCATATGTCTGATTAAAATCTGTATTTATAAATTTAATATATATATATATATATATATATATATATATATATATATATATATATATATATATATATATATAGAGAGAGAGAGAGAGAGAGAGAGAGAGAGAGAGAGAGAGAGAGAGAGAGACAGACAGATAGAGAGAGACAGAGACAGAGACAGAGAAAGACAGACAGACAGACAGGCAGAGATGTATATTTATATGTATATAGGTTTAATGAGTCAATGGAAAATCGTAAGCGCACAAGTGGGAGAAAAAAAGTATAATATTAGTGACTAAAATACTGAGAAGGAATTTTAAAAAAATAAACGTGCAATTAACAATTTCGTGCGGAATTTATTGGACGATTTTAGGAGTAAAGTAAATCCCAATTTCAGTTTTTTGTGTATAGTCTGTAGGAAATTTTCGAGGACCATTCTCTTCTTCAAGCCTTCTATGAGTTGTGAACAAGGTTCTTGAAAACGGCGAACTAAAATAAATATTATTAATATTTCACAAACCGGCTACCATGGGTCGCCTGTCAAAGTTATATGTGGGAGTGTTTATTATCTGTTTTATTTCCGGTACACATATACCAGGAAGGAAAGGAAAATAAATAAGAAAATAGGGAAGTTCTTTAGTTAAAACTGTCTGCTCGGTGTGTTCTCTTTGTACGCCGGCGGGTTGCCTGTCTCGCTCACATCCGGTATGCAGGGTGAAAGGAACACAAAAAGAATGAATATATATATATATATATATATATATATATATATATATATATATATATATATATATATATATATATATATATATATATGTATAAATTCAGTAGAATTTAAAAAATGATGGTATAGTTAATATTTTGTAAAAATCCTCTCTAAATTTCAACACTAAAACACGTTTGAAATTTTAACTAATATATTCACAAACATCTAAAGTATAAAAGTCACACAAGGTCTAGAAAGATGATAATGGTCAAATATTTGTTTTCACATTATGACATGCTAAATAAGTGAGATCAATAAAAAGTCAAAATACCATTCAGGATTCGATCCATTTTTAGGGGGCAATGACTAGCATTTTATAATTGATCTTATTCCAATCGAACGAATTTAAATTTCCTAAGAAGAATCAAAAATCGAAATAACACTTGTGAACAACAAAAAACGTTTCATATTCCACGATTTTCTATCTATCTCCCTGGTGATACCAGATCAGGCTGCCCTGTGGCTCCCTGAGACGAAATTCACCTACATTGACGTTTTTTTTTTTTTTTTTTTGTAAAACTTAATTATGTTCTACAAAACCAAAAACAAAAACAACAGCCCCTCTCCCTTTCTCCCTCCCCTTTTTTATTTTTATTTTTCCTACCCTACTCCCGGTCCTGGATATGACCTTAAACTACATCCGATGGTGAGATCCGGCTTACGGACTTTGGGGAATGTGGAGCCTCCTCTTAATTACCATTGCTCCCAGGTCCACCCTGACCCGGAGTGGTAGTACCTGTTAGGGTCCCAACTATGGGTTAAATAGAAACAGATATTAAAAGGGGAAAGAAACAAGAAAGAGAAGAAAACAAGACCAGATTCGGCATTAAATAACCCAAAAAGGGTTGATATGCCGTAAAACAAAACTACCAAACCAAAAACCCTGATTAAACATTTGAAGATATAAAGAACTTGAAGCATAAAAACTTTCACTATAATGACCAGATTCGGCATTAAATAACCCAAAAAGGGTTGATATGCCGTAAAACAAAACTACCAAACCAAAAACCCTGATTAAACATTTGAAGATATAAAGAACTTGAAGCATAAAAACTTTCACTATAATGACCAGATTCGGCATTAAATAACCCAAAAAGGGTTGATATGCCGTAAAACAAAACTACCAAACCAAAAACGATGATTAAACATTTGAAGATATAAAGAACTTGAAGCATAAAAACTTTCACTATAATGACCAGATTCGGCATTAAATAACCCAAAAAGGGTTGATATGCCGTAAAACAAAACTACCAAACCAAAAACGATGATTAAACATTTGAAGATATAAAGAACTTGAAGCATAAAAACTTTTACTATAATGACCAGATTCGGCATTAAATAACCCAAAAAGGGTTGATATGCCGTAAAACAAAACTACCAAACCAAACTACCAAACCTATCTATCTCCGATGTTATGAAAAAAACCCGTTATCATTTAACCCCAAACATTACAAAGCGCCAACACTTAGAATTTTTTAATTATGGGGAGATAATCATCTACCACTAATTTGACCAGCATAAACAGGGAATTCTACTCTTGAAATTCAGACAGTCAAGAGGAAATACTTCGTATAGCTTCCTATTTTTTTTTGTACAAAGAGACTATTCAAATGTACATTATTGCTACATCTATAAAATAGTTCACTTATATTAAACTTATATCACACTTACTAGCAAATATATGCTCCCCCCCGGTCGCATATTTTTGCTAGGCTGCCGCGTCAGAAATTACGCTAGTATGTACTTTTGGTAGAGCTTTTTATAACTACAATTAATTTAAATAATACATTGCACATGATAAATAACAACATTAATAAAAAGAAAAATTAAGTCTGCATTGTTATCGTCTGCTCGCTTTTCTTTCCACCCAATCGTTTTGCGCCAAATCCACGTAAGAATTTACAAAATAATAATTGTTGCTACATCTATTAAGCGTCTATGTACGCTGTCTAAGTTTTCACAGGCCAAATTTATTGCACCTATTTTTATAAAATAGGTCACTTATATTAAACTTATATCACACTTACTAGCATATTTTTGCTAGGCAGTGGCGTCAGAAATGACGCTAGTATGGAATTTGGGTAGAGCTTTTTATCACTACAATTAATGTAAATAATATATTGCACAACATTAATAAAAACAAAAATTAAGTTTGCATTGTTATCGTCTGCTCGCTTTTCTTTCCACCCAATCGTTTTGCGCCAAATCCACGTAAGAATTTACAAAATAATAAATAAATAATAGTTTTAGTTTTTCAAAGAGAAAAAAGAAAAGTGTACCTAAAATAAAATTAACAATAAAAAAAATACAGCAAATACGATTCTAAAAACAGTTATTTACTTCCCAGTAAAAGGTGTCCCTCCAAGTTATCGTCTGCTCGCTTTTCTTTACACTCAATCGATTTGCGGCAAATCCACGTCAGAATATAATAAGTAATATTTTATGTCTTTCAAAGCGGAAAAAAGGTGTACGTAAAATAAAATCAACAATTAAAAAAAACAAAATTCAGCAAACACTATTCTAAAATCAGTTATGTAGTTTTCCAGTACAATGTGTTGTTTTTTTGTTGACAAAAAAAACTAAATTCATTATAATGTGTGTGCGTTTTTTAAATAGTAATTTTTAAATCAATTATTTACTTGCCCAGTAAAAGGTGTTCATCACTATGATCCAGAGACCAAAGCCGAGTCAGTCTATGTACATGTATTCTTTGCTCGCTCTAACTACAGATTTATTGAAAACAACATCTCAGGAAGAAACCAGACATGGGAATCCCCCTCCCCGATTCAGAATCTCCCTGACTCCACTGGAAAACACTCAACCGCCTATAAACGTTGCTATGAGTAGATGCGGCTACAAAACCGACACAACGATCTACCAATGTGAAGAGGATGACCATACGATGCAACACTGTCTTGTCTGCCCTCTACTGCCCACCAACCGGTGCAGCTTGGAAGATCTTGCCGAGTACAAGAATGATTTTTTTTAAAACATAGTTCACCCCAAACAAGGCAGGCCGCCATTGTAGACGTAAGGGGGCTACTAAGAAAAAAAAGGGAGAAGGTTTGGGGGATCAATCTAAATTGGGAGCTGAGCAGCGAGATGTCTGTTTACATTAGTTTTAAATTTCTGCATGTCAGTACCGTCGGGGAAACAGGAGGTAGGAAGGGAGTTCCAGAGGCCAGCAGTACGAGGAAATAAGCTATTGGAGTAGAAAGCTCTCCGGCATCTGGGGACCTCCACAGTGAATGGATGGGATTTAGCTAATTGTCGAGTTTGTCTAGTGAAATTTACGTCGAGGGGCCACCATAGTATTGATTTACTCCTCTCCAGGAGTTAGGCACAAGGCCAGTTTTTATCTTACTCCCACAAGTAAGATGTGACCCAAGGTCGGGTCGGGAAAGTGTGGTTTAATAATTCCATGGGCAGCCCCGTCGGCATTCCCCGGTAGGGGCGCCTCAGGCGGTAAGCAATAAACTTACTCCTCCCCAAAGAGTGGAGGCGAAGCCTGGGAAGGAGGACCTCCTAGAACTGCACAGGACAGACCCATAGATTGGCGTAAATCAAGCCCCGAAGGCCCAGACAATACCAGTCTATGGGGTGCAGTATCCATCGGAACAGAGGGGGCACCAGAGTAGCCAGTTCATCTGAGCATAATCCATTGAAGTATTTGTAAAACAAGCAGAAGGATGCTACATTGCTGCGATGGGACAGGGACTAGAGCTTGGTTGACAGTGAGGGAGCTATTAAGTTGGCGACTCTTTTTGGGACCTTGTCAATGAGGGAGAGACTAGTAGATGATGCACCAGCCCAGATGTGACAACAATACTCAATGCATGGGCGGATGGTGGCTTTGTAGAGATACAGGATAATGTCAGGTGTGAGAAGTTTACTAACACGGTAGAGGGAGGCGACCTTCTTTGCAGCAGCCTTGGCAATGCCTTCAATGTATTTGTTCCATGCGTAAAAAAAGTGTGAAACTGTTGCATGATCACCTGATTCAAAGAAACGCAAACAAGAAGAATCAGGGATTTAAAACATAATCTTCCGGTAGAAATCGCTTTAGAATATTTCCTGTACAGACACTCGTATCCATTATAATAGCTGTCCAAGGGGCAAAGATCTAGATGGAATTTCTGGATCTTATAAACTTCATGCTACAAAGACACGCTGAGAATAAGATTAAGAACCTTGCCCCTGCTACTTTTGTTCTTTTATCTTCTTTTATTTATTTATTTATTTTTTTTTCTAAATTATATTTCACCCCAAACAAGACAGGACGCCACTGTAGACGTAAGGGGCTACTGAGAATTAGGGAGTAGGTTTAGGGTGTCATCCTAAGTTGAGGAGCTGTGCAGCGAGATGTCTGTTTACATTAGTTTTAAATCTCTGCATGTCGGTACTGTCGGGTAAAACAGGGAGCAGGGAGGGAGTTTCAGAGGTCGGCAGCACCGAGGAAAGAAGCTATTGATGAATACTAATAGCATATTAAAAGTAATTGATTGATCGAAATTACCAACGTGAACAAAACCATGAAGAATTATTTTGACTAATCTCATAGTAACATCTACTTACAATTGAGCTAACATTGTTGTATATTGATGAATACTAAAAGTAATTGATTGATCGAAATTACCAACGTGAACAAAACCATGAAGAATTATTTTGACTAATCTCATAGTAACATCTACTTACAATTGAGCTAACATTGTTGTATATTGATGAATACTAAAAGTAATTGATTGGTCGAAATTACCAAAGTCAACAAAACCATGAAGCATTATTTTGACTAATCTCATAGTAACATCTACTTACAATTGAGCTAACATTGTTGTATATTGATGAATACTAAAAGTAATTGATTGGTCGAAATTACCAAAGTGAACAAAACCATGAAGAATTATTTTGACTAATCTCATAGTAACATCTACTTACAATTGAGCTAACATTGTTGTATATTGATGAATACTAAAAGTAATTGATTGGTCGAAATTACCAAAGTGAACAAAACCATGAAGAATTATTTTGACTAATCTCATAGTAACATCTACTTACAATTGAGCTAACATTGTTGTATATTGATGAATACTAAAAGTAATTGATTGGTCGAAATTACCAAAGTGAACAAAACCATGAATCATTATTTTGACTAATCTCATAGTGACATCTACTTACAATTGAGCTAACATTGTTGTATATTGATGAATACTAAAAGTAATTGATTGATCGAAATTACCAAAGTAACCAAAACCAAGAAGCATTATTTTGACCAATTGTAGGTATTGGGCTAACATTGTTGATAACAGGGGTCGACGATTACTGGACATTTTTTTCATGGACGTTTCATCGACAGACAAATTGTAAGTTCTTTCCATCAAGCTGATACTTTGTATCTGTGTACATGTATTCTTTGCTCGCTCTAACGACACATTTATTGAAAACAACATCTGATCCCTGTATTTGATAGAATAATCTTTACCATTTAAAAAATTTTAAAGTTGTGTCGATACTCCGTTTTTGCACAGAGTGTCCATCGTCTGTATATCCTCATTTTTTAGGTGTCTTGAGAAAGAGTCTCACGCGTCTCCTGTTATGGGGATGTTCATACTTGAACCCGAATACTCAAATATGTTCTTTTATTCTTCTGTTGCGTGACCATCTTGTAACGAGATGCGAGCGTAACACATTGTACGACATTTTTTTTATCGGTTGGATTGTGTCGTTACCCCGTTTATGTCTAGTATCAGATACTCACAGGAGGGACCGCATGAAGGTTTCCAACATCTATATGTCAAAGTGGTGCTATGGAACCGATTGGTCGTCAGTCCATGTTGTAAACCACATCACTGCCACCACCTCCACATCCGTTTCTATCAGCCGGTCTGTCGGGTTTGTATTACGAAATTGTATTTCTATCGAATCCGCGCGGATTGAATGGGTACATCTAAGAATATACGGTCTTGGTTTACTGTTTAAGCTTATCGATGCCGTAGATACGTCTTCTCTCGAGGGCTTCCTCCTATCCCCGTCGCGACATGATTTATACATCGCAGGTCGACATCCCATCTGATCAGTTCCCAAAGCATTCAGCTGCATTGCAGCATCATAAAGATGAGAAGTGCCATCCATTTTCTATCGCCATTAAACAAAAGCGATTCAAGAATCCTTTCTTTATTTGTTTTATCTTTCCTTCCATTTTGGTTTTTTTTTATCTTTTATTTTTTACTTTTTCCCTTTTCTTTCTTTTTTTTCTTTTTCTTTCTTTCATTTTTCCCTTTTCCTTCTTTTTTTTGTTACTTTTTTGTCTTTTCTTTCCATTTTTTCTTTCATATTTCACTCCTACTTTTATTCATATTTTTTTTCTCTTTTTTTCTTTTTTCTATTTCTTTATTTTTTCTTTCATTTTTTCTCTCTTTCTTTATATTTTCTTCTTCCTTTTCTCTTAATTTTCTTTCCTTTTTTATTTTTCTTTCATTTTTCAATTTTTCACTCCCTTTCTTAATTTCTTTTCTTTTCTTTAATGCTATCTTCCTTTCCTTTCTTTCCTTCTTTTATGTTCTTTCCTTATTTTATTTCTTTTCTTTATTTCTTCTTTTCTTCTTTTCTTTATTTGCTTTCCTTTTCTTCGTGTCTGTCTTAAAGAAAAGCGATTCAAAGAATTATTTCTTTATTTATGTTATCTTTCCTTTCATTTCGTCTTGCATTCTTTACTTTTTATTTTTTCTTTCTTTTTATGTTTTCCTTTACGCTTTTACCTTTGTTTCTTCTTTTGTCTTTTGTTTTCATTTTTTCTTTCATTCTTTACTTCTCCTTTTATTTCTTTTTTATTTCTTTTCTTTTTTTTTAATTTCTTTTTTTTTCCTTTTCTATTCATTTTGCTTCCATTTTTCTCCCTTTTTTAAATTTATTTGTTTTCTTTAATTCTATCTTCCGTTCCTTTCTTTCCTTCCATTCATTCATTCTTTTCTTCCCTTAATTTTTTTCTTTGTATTTTCTTTTTTTCTTTCATTTATTTCCTTTTTTTATTTCTTTTCTTTTTTGTTCCATTTCTTTATTTTTTCTTATTCTTTTTTTCTTTATTTTCTTTCATCTGTTGTCTTTTCTTTTTTTCTTTCATTGTTTCCATTTTTCTCCCTTTCTTAATTTATTTGCTTTCTTTAATTTTATCTTCCTTTCTTTTCTTTCCTTCCCTTAATTTTTTTATTTTTTTAAATTTCCTTTCGTTTCTTTTCTTTACTTTGTTTGTTTCTTTCTTTTATTTCCTGTTTTTTCTTTCTTTCTTTCTTTCCCTTTCTTTCTTTACGTTCTTTATTTCCTTTCCTTTCTTTTCTGTCTTTTTTCTTTCATTTATTTCGTTTTTTTTCTTTTTTTCTTTCATTTATTTCCTTTTTTATCTTTCAATTATTTCCTTTTTTTTCTTTCATTAATTTCCTTATTTTTTTTGTTCGTTCATTTATTTCCTTTTTTCCTTTTTTTCTTTCATTTATTTCCTTTTTTCTTTTTTCTTTCATTTATTTCGTTTTTTCTTTTTTCTTTCATTTATTTCCTTTTTTCCTTTTTTTCGTTCATTCATTTACTTTTTTCTTTTTTCTTTCATTTATTTCTTTTTTCTTTTCTCTTTCATTTATTTCCTTTCTTTTCTTTCTTTATTTTCTGCTTTCTTTCCTTTCTATCCTTCCTTTTCTTTTCTATCTTTTTTCTTTTCTTTTTTTCTTTATGTCCTCTCCTTTCCTTATATTCTTTTTTCTTTCTTTTTTCTTTCTTTCCTTTCTTTCTGTTGTCTCCTTCTTTTTTTCTTTATTTCATTTTTTCTTTTTTTTACTTTCTTTCTTTCCTTCTTTTCTTTATTTCATTTCTTTCTTTCCTTTAATTCTCTTTCTTTCCTTCTTTTTATTTTCTTTCCTGTTTTCTTTTTTCTTTCTTTATTTCATTTTATCTTTTTTCTTTTTTCTTTCTTTCTTTCATTTATTTCCTTTTTTATCTTTCAATTATTTTCCTTTTTTTTCTTTCATTAATTTCCTTTTTTCTTTTGTTCGTTCATTTATTTCCTTTTTTCTTTTGTTCGTTCATTTATTTCCTTTTTTCTTTTTTCTTTCATTTATTTCCTTTTTTCTTTTTTCTTTCATTTATTTCCTTTTTTCTTTTTTCTTTCATTTATTTCCTTTTTTCTTTTGTTCGTTCATTTATTTCCTTTTTTTTTTCTTTCATTTATTTCCTTTTTTCTTTTTTCTTTCATTTATTTCCTTTTTTCTTTTTTCTTTCATTTATTTCCTTTTTTCTTTTTTTCGTTCATTCATTTACTTCTTTCTTTTTTCTTTCATTTATTTCCTTTTTTCTTTTCTCTTTCATTTATTTCCTTTCTTTTCTTTCTTTATTTTCTGCTTTCTTTCCTTTCTATCCTTCCTTTTCTTTTCTATCTTTTTTCTTTTCTTTTTTTCTTTATGTCCTCTCCTTTCCTTATATTCTTTTTTCTTTCTTTTTTCTTTCTTTCCTTTCTTTCTGTTGTCTCCTTCTTTTTTTCTTTATTTCATTTTTTCTTTTTTTTACTTTCTTTCTTTCCTTCTTTTCTTTATTTCATTTCTTTCTTTCCTTTAATTCTCTTTTTTTCCTTCTTTTTATTTTCTTTCCTGTTTTCTTTTTTCTTTCTTTATTTCATTCTATCTTTTTTCTTTTTTCTTTCTTTCTTTCCTTTAATTAGCTTTCTTTTCTTTTTATTTTTACTTTCTTTCCTTTTTTTCTTTATTTCCTTTCTCTCTTTCCGTTTCTTTCTTTTCTTTTCAATCGTCTTCTTTTTTTTCTTTATTCTTTGTTAGTATAACTGATTTATTGTAATCTTCGTTTATTGTGTTCATTTATTCATTGCAATTGTTTGAATTTCTTTGTTGCTGTTCTTCATTCGAAATAGCTTCCATTCGGGATTTATGGCGTACCCCGGCCGATAACTGTTGGCATCGCTTCTCTGCGAATATTAATATACTGAGAGAGCAAATATCATTGACACTGATAATCCCGCTGGACTAAGAGGAGTCATATATATATATATATATATATATATATATATATATATATATATATATATATTTATATCGTACATGTATTGTATTAGTTTCTGTAAATGTATACATTTTTTATTCATACAAACATTATTGGTTACATATGTGCATACATGTCTCGGTTGCACTTTTCCCAGAAAGTCAACCTCATCAGACCAAGGATTTTCGAGAAATGGATGGATTTGAAGAATTTTCTCTCCTAAATAAATCTTTTTGGGGTTTAGTCATTTTCTATTTCTTATGAATTAGTATCGGATTACCTATTCCACTTGCTGACCTTTTTTGTTAGTGGTTGTCGTTTTATTACTTTTTATGGCGTCTCCATCACCTTTCCCTATCCTTATTTTATT
>OY744555.1:8117816-8145316 GCA_963556195.1 Sepiola atlantica | reverse complement strand
ACGCAAATATATAAACGTATACGCATACCTGACTTGATATAAATAGAGATAGGTGTTGAGATTATGAGATGAAGAGAAACTGAGAAGGTGCGGCTGTATTTATAGACGCAGCCCTATGCGAGTTCGTTAGCTTTGGCAGTGCCGGGGTAGCCGTGTCCTCGTATCTCGTTTCCAGGTTGTGTTGCTTGTCCCGGCGGGACAAGTGACAAGCCACCGAAAGGTGACTCACCCATTTTTCAACTTTGATGTTTACCGCTTAATAATCAAAGCATTGCTTAGATTCGACAGGTAAGCAGTCTAATTCAAAAATTCCATGACGACGCTGTTGTCGAGCGCGGCTACACATGTACATATCAGGCCTTTCTCCCACAGGTGCAAAAGTGGCCACGCTGAGATATACAAAAATAGGTTCACACAAATATGCTGTCAGATTCATGTTTTGCTTGACAAGATGAAATGGAAAGTATTTCGTCTTTGCAAAAATTGAACACTCAAAATTGTTTTAGTCAATTTTTACGGCATATCAACCATTTTAGGTTTATGAATACGTATGCTTATTATTATCCTGAAATATTTCTTCATGGTTCAGTAGTTTTGTTTTACGGCATATCAACCCTTTTCGATTTGTATTATTTTGATTATTCAGATTACTGTGCTCATATTGGATGCTATTCTCACAACGTTTCGGCCGTCGTGACCTCCTTCTTCTTCATGTGTGTATTGTCGAACTCGGGAATCTTCAGATAGAAATCGAGAATCTGTACAGATTTTCGACCGGATGCCTTTATTTAACCCACGTGGGTAGTTAACTCCTGTTCCGTCAACCATGACCGGGTAGAAGTCTTAAGTAACTCGTAATTGGATTATTAGTATCGCCTGTACTGAGGATTGAACCCTCACCCTCCAGAAAACTATTTTTAGAACTGATTATTACTTTTCTCCGTTTTGTGTCCGTCGAGTTATCTATTGCTGAATACAGACATTTTGATAAAAGTTTTTTATATTTCAAGTTCAAATATTTATCTATGGTCTTTGGTTTGCTTGGGTTTTTAAATATTTAATGAAAAATAAATTTAAAAAATAAAAACATTAAAAAAAATAAATAAATAAATAATAATAATAATAATAATAATAATAATTTGAAAAAATAATAATAATAATAATAATAATAATAATAATAAAAATAATAATAATAATAATGATACATAATAAAAATAATAATAATAATAATGATGATAATAATAATAATAATAATAATAATAATAATAATAATAATAATAATAATAAAAAATAATAATAATAATAATAATAATAAAAATAATAATAATAATAATAATAATAATAATAATAATAATAATAATAATAATAATAATAATAATAATAATAATAATAATAATAATAATAATAATAATAATTATAATAATAATAATAATAATAGTCTTTGGTTTGCTTGGTTTTTTTATTTACGGCATATCAACTCTTTTCGGTTTATTTCATTCTAAATGCAGTTATTCTGGTAAACTTTCAAGTTCTTGACATCTTCAAATATTTATAGATGAATTGTTATTAATGTAAATACATAGTCCGTTCTATTAACCCATAGATTGAACTTCAACCTCAGGAGATTATCACTTGAAACTGATTAACACTTAGCACTTTTATCCGTTGTGTGCGTCGTGTTATTTATTACTGAAAGCAATCATTTTGATAAAAGTTGTTATATTTCAAGTTCAAATATTTATCTATGGTCTTTAAACATTTCGAGAGTAACAACCTCTCTTTTTCAAAAATAAAACAAAAGTTGGACTGGCTGTGTCAGTTGTGAAGAGCCAAGTGGACGCTGCTATTCAAAAAATAGGAACATGAGATTCACAGAAAGAAAGACAAGTCCTGCAGAAAATGTAATAGTTGAGAAATGTAATAGATTACTAAGATTAATTAATTTAGTTAATCTTAAATAATAATATTTGGATTTAATTTATTTTGTTGTCGTTCTTCTTTTTTTATTATTATTATTTGTTTTTTAATTTATTTACTTTTTCTTTATTATTATTTTTTCTTGATTTTTTATTAAATATTTAATCTTTACCTGACTATTCGAACCTACATTTACAATTGCAACACTTAACATAAATATTAAATATTTAATAAAAAATAAATTTAAAAAATAAAAACATTAAAAAAAAAAAAAAAAATAAAAATAATAATAATAATAATAATAATAATAATAATAATAATAATAATAATAATAATAATAATAATAATAATAATAATAATGGTCTTTGGTTTGCTTGGTTTTGTTTTACGGCATATCAACTCTTTTCAGGTTATTTCATTTTAAACGCAGTTATTCTAGTAAACTTTTTCTGTTTCAAGTTCTTAAAATCTTCAAATATTTATAGATTAATTGTTATTAGTGTACATATCTTTTGTAAATATATAGTCCGCATACCATAAATTCTATTAACCCATAGATTGGACCCGACAGATACTACACCCGGTTCAGAATATCCCTGGAAGTTATAGCTACTTAAAAGTGACACTTCGAAGCTCTTAAGTTGTTGTTTCACCACCGGATGTAATTTAAGGTCATACCTAACACCCGGTTTGGGGTAAACAGTATTTTAGTAATTTACATATTTCGAACTGTAATAAGATGTAGATTCGGATGTGTAAAAATACGGTTATAATCGGAAATTTTCCACATAAGTTGAAAAGTGAATGGAAATTTACATTAGAAGTTGAGTATAAAAAAGTGATACGTGTAAAGGAAGTTGCATACTGGGAGGAAGTCTGAAGTGACACGTAGTGAGGAAGAGAGAAAAGTCTTTCTCTTTGGCAGCCGATTGCATTTTGTCTCCTTTTCGAAGCCTCGTTTTTAGCCCCCGGTCTCTCCTTTGCCTCCGGGTTGGCAAACGGAAATTTATATGTAACCTTACAGTTTTGTGAGAGAATGACGGAATAACCCCTCAAGCGACATGAACAATCGAACGACAATATGGTCGTTTTTTCTTTTCATTTATGTTGTGCATGAGTTACCCGGTGACCAGGAAAAATGGAAAATTCGGCTGCCACCTCACCACTGCGACTACAGAAATTCGAGCGATTGATTCTGCCGACGTAGTGGGCGCCTTGTTAAGATTAAAGAACACCCGGCTATGGTGCAAGAAATAAGGTCGACATGATAAACAAACTTTAAAAAATGAAATGATATCAAGTGTAGAGAATGGTGGAGCTCGGAGTGGTGTGCGGGGTCAACACATTGCCCAAGGGTGACCCTGCTAGTTTAGTCTTAGGTCCAAGATAATAATAATCGAAATCCTCGGTCCTTGGTTTTTGTTTGTGATAAGTGGTTCAGATGAGACTATATTTGATGTTTTTATTTACTACTCAGCGTAACCCGGGATTAATTAATGTCATTTTAGTTGAAGTTGTTAAAAAAAAAATTATTATTATGTGTGAATCACGAAGAGATGGAAACACCTAAAAATGTCAGGGAGATGACTCATACCGTGGCCTTCAGGTCGCATTCTTTTACTGATCTAAAAATACGAATGCTGTTTTTTTTTTGTTTTTTTTTAACATAGTTCACCCCAAACAAGGCAGGCCGCCACTGTAGACGTAAGGGGCTACTGAGAAAAAAGAAAAGGGGAGAAGGTTGGATGGGGGGTCAACCTAAATTGAGATCTGCGCAGCGAGATGTCTGTTTACATTAGTTTTAAATTTCTACATGTCTGTACTGTCGGGGAAAACGGGGGGCAGGAAGGGAGTTCCAGAGCCCAGCAGCACGAGGAAAGAAGCTATTTGAGTAGAAGGCTCTCCGACATCTGGGGACCTCCACAGTGAATGAATGAGATTTAGTTGATTGTCGAGTTAGTCTAGTGAATTTACGTCGAGGGGGGCACCAGAGTAACCAATTCATAGAGATACATTCTCGTTCAGCAAAAATCACGAGTCGAAACATGGCAGCTTTTTCATTTTATCGTGCTAGAATGCCGACATACTCTTAACACACCCATCTTCACATATACAGTCAGCTCCCCAGCCTTCACAGGAGGGAGCAAAGGTTAGAACGTCTGATCACCTGGATCTCAGGTCTAGTTTGTCTCTTTATTGATGACTACAATCCTAAAAAACAAACAATATTTTTTTTATTTTGTTATAATCCTCTCAATCATGAAATTATGAAAACAACCACAGTCGTATTCCAAACGTCCCGGCTACCAACACACCCCTCCAGGCCCACATCTCATTACCAGCTAGATTATAATTCTTTTTCACTATCCGTCTTCTCCAATCATCACTGGTGATCACGTTACAATAGTTTTACCTTTAAGTTGAATGGAAAATATATCTCGCCTACATTTGAGTCTTGCAGTTCATCTATTAAAATTGTCTCCATTGTAATAATCTTCCATGCCAGAATTATTATTTTCGAAAAGAACGCGAATGGAATTACACATTTTGTTGTAAAGAACATGCTGCAAGTAAGAAAAAAAGTATTGCTAATCAGAATCAATCATCGATTAATAAGATACATTGCTATTTGAATCTTACATGAAAGTTCCGGCAAAATAACTTTATATATTATATTTTTATATTATTTCATGATTTCTTTTTGGAAATGAAGTGATCATATCACAAACGACGTGTAGTATCAGTTCTGACGTCGGCCAGATAATGATTACGATACCTACAACACAGCTATAAAAGGTTTAATAGAATCAGTTAGGATTTCAAAATATAGAACAGGGGCGGGCAACCTCCGGCCCGCGGGCCACATCCAGCCCGCGAAAGCTTAGCGTGCGGTCCGCCACCCTGCAATGTTTTATTATTGCAATCCGCCCCGCGGACCTCCCAGTAAAACATATCCTTTTGAGACATAGCCGTAAAAGTAGGTTTCAATTAAGATTTACAGTGGGTTAAAAATGTATAAATATCAGCGAGCGATGATGCATGTATATTTCATTTTTCTTTAACTATTAAGAGATCAAAAATAGAAAAAGAGAAAGAGAGAGGCAAAGAGGAAACGTGAGACGAGGAAAGGGCATGAAACAGAGAACCTATTTGAGGTGTGTCAAAACGAATGCTGAATCAACTTGCTATTTCCCCCGTCATTATTTTTTTATGATTCCAAAATGGCTCTTCGTCAACGCCTTTTATAACATCACATACAGAAGTCTCTTGAGAAAAAATATCAGATTTGTAGAGTGTTCAATGCAATTTTTGTACAATTTATTCATGTAAACAAAATATAGTAATTCTGAGATTTCGTTTTTCACTCCGGCCCGCGATCTCCTTCCAAAAGTCTCATCTAGCCCTTACTCTGAAAAGGTTGTCCGCCCCTGCTTTACAGCATGCCTTTACAGCTCTTCTTGAGCGGCTGCGATCCTCAGCGACAGACTCTCATCCTGTTGGGTCGATGCCAGCTGCCCTCTTCTCTCGCTTGCAGCAGTGCAGGGAGATGAGATACCACAGACGGTAGAGGACTGCAACAGAGCTCTCGCAATCAGACATCACCTACATCTGTGGCAACTGCAATAGAGCCTGTCGATCCAGGATAGGCTTGCACAGTCACAGCAGACGCTGTATTTCGACAACGGACAAATCTGAGGCGCAGAACTGCATTGTCTCATGAGACAGACGGATGCCAACAGCAAGAATCAGGCTATTAGGTGTAGCGATTTCTACCGGACTTTTTATGACTTTATCCTGAAAATCTTAGAGTTCGCAGACCAAAGAAAGTTTCCAGACAGCTAAAAAAAAAGAAGCCGCTTACACTCTCTCTTGCTAATAGTCGACTGGGCACTCCGAACACCGCTATCATCACGTGACGATATACCCCTCTCCAAAGAAGAAGGAACTATCAGCAGCCGACACATACACAGCACGTATTCCTCTGCACAATGCAACGTATAACCATAAAAGCTGTCTTCTACTATATATCACACTACTTTCACATAGGTTAATCGTTAAACGAACTAACAAATTATCGCGATGGGCCAGAGATGAACTTTAACCCGGAGTTTGATGACCCGCAGACTCTGGTGTCGATTAGTGAATATCAATCAGGGTAATTAACATATTAAGCGGAATTCTTTGATTATTCTCACTGGCGCCTGGTACAAGGGCAAGCGACGATCAAGCAAGCAACTAAACAAATTATTTCAAACTTTCTGTCGCTGCAAAAATTGTTGCTGTCGGTGTGACTTCTGTGCGTCAATATATGCATCATTCCTTCTTTAATAGAAGTAGAGTGCCTCGACATCAAGCCGCTTTTATATGTGTTAAATTATCATTGTTTATCGGCTATTCGGATACTGGGCGCGCGGTTAACGACGTTGGATGTAAGTTGAAAAGTACTTGTAATCCAGGGTTTCGAATCGTACGACCAGTAGTGAATAGTCATATCTCTATGCTGATGAGTCCTGATTGAAAAGGGACGAAACGTATACGTACATAGATAATAAACAACAACAAATATTTTATATTTTATATATATATATATATATATATATATATATATATATATATATATATATATATATATATATATTAGTAGAGAATGGTAGTTTGCTTGAAGCATTGCTGGGTATAGTAGTAGTAAGTTTTTGAAAGGCTGTGGGCAATGCAAGTTCCGGGTAAGATGCAAGTTGTAAGGAACAAAAACAATAACAATAAATCGAATACGAAATATGACTTACTATTTATTTTTCCATTTTTTCTAAAATCTTACATAACAGCAAGAGTGTTTTTAGCTGTTCGTGTGATGTCCGGGTGATTAAAAATCACTATTTGATATTTCGGGAAAAGACATCCCTTTGTCAAAAATAATTAAACCAGAAGAAAAAAAAATTTTCTTCTCCGACTGTGTAGAGAATACTACAAAACAAAATGGCTGCCAGATGTGGACCGCAGGGAATGTAAATTAAATTAAATTTTATTTTAAGGTTATGTTACATATATGATTTGGTGTTCAAAAATATTTGTGTAATGTTGGTTAAGTGTATGGTGTTCGATAAACTGTTAGTTTTAATAATATATATATATTTTTTTATTAAGCTTATATTTGATTATTTACTTTTATTTCAGTGTGTTTTATCTTCATATTTTTATTTTGTTTATCTTTCTTTCGTATTTTAAGAATTTTGATATAAAGTAAAGTAATTAATCTCACATTTTAAATATTCTAGATCTATCAAACTTATCGATTATCATCTATTTAAGAAGTGTTACTAATTATGAGTTTCGTCAAATTAGTTTATCGAATTAACGTGATATATTTACTATAAGGTAAAGGGGAGTAACTCTGGATTTTTTTTTTAGGTGGAAGTCTGTATAAGAATATTAGTATATATATATATAAAACATATATACATATACATATATACATATATATATATATATATATATATATATATATATATATGTATTATTGTTTGTTTAATTGTTTATTTGTATATTTTTCATTTCTTTACATATTTTATTTTTTATTATTATTATTTACTTTTTTATTTATTTTATTAATTATTTATTTAATATTTGCATGTTATTTGTATACATTTTATATGTGTTTGGATTAATTAATTAATTAATAATGTATATATATATATATATATATATATATATATATATATATATATATATATATATATATATATATAGGTATTTGTTGAGGAAAAGTTCGGAATAGTTCAGGAATTGATGAGCAAATACAAATAATTCAAAGCAATATATGTGATAAAGAACTTTTTTTTCAATAAATCTTTCAGTTACTGCAAATAAAATCTGAGATATTTCGGGAGAAACATCCCTTCTCCAAAAACATATGTTCCAAGATGGTTGCTCAATCACTGAAACGCCATTCCTATCTTTTTTCCGCATTACTTACACCCTTATTAAATACCTATATACTTATTTACCAACAATGCTTCAAGCAAACTATCATACCGTTTCATATATATATATATATATATATATATATATATATATATATATATATATATATGATAAAATGGAAATAGTATTCCAAACGTAATCTGAATGAAAGAAAGAGAAACTAAATTATCAGTAAAGTCATAAACTTTTCGTCTTCATCAAGAAAAGACTATTTCCAAGTAATATACTTGTGTTTATAACTTTTTTATTCTCTTAAACCATCCTGAGGAAGTCTTTTCTTGATGAAGACGAAACGTTGATGACTTTACTAACACTTTAGTTTCTCCTTCTTTCATTCATATATATATATATATATATATATATATATATATATATATATATATATATATATATATATATATATATATATATGAAGAAGAATGGAAAGGAATTAGAGAAGCAAAAGCCAAATCAAAATTCAATTTAATTGCTCAGAGCAAGGTATATTCCGCAAGGTATATTCCTAAAAGTTCGCTTTTAGTACACCTCTTTATATATATATATATATATATATATATATATATATATATATATATATATATATATATATATATATATATATATATATATATATATATATATATAGAGTGAGAGCGAGAACGGGGAAGAAGACAGAGAGAAAGAAGGAGGAGAGAGATGGGAGTGAGAGCAATAGAAAAAGCAGATTTGAGGGACAATATCTTTATTTTCAAAGAGATTATTTTTTTACAGCCGTTTCTCAATTTGTCTTGACAGTCAATATTTTCAAGCATAGATTGAATCTTCTAGGCCAATAATTGGTTCGAAAAATACAGAAGATTATTAAAAAAAAAAACGAATACTTACTTTAGGAAACATTACTTTAGATCGACTTTTTTTCAAAACCGCACGTGTATTTATTCCAAAATCAACGCCATATCTGATTTTACCAGAGAAAACCCAAACAAGCAAAACACAGTTATCTCTCCCTATCTACCTCTTCTAAAAAAGTACAAAAAACGCCTCACTACAATTATATATATATATATATATATATATCGTTCCTTTTATTAAGTTAAACGCTCTTATGACGTCAAGCCGCCGGATAAAGTGTTAAAATTGTCACTGCTTATTCGCTATTCAACGGTGGCCCAGTGGTTCTAGATGTCGGGATTTGAGTTGAAAAGTACTCGGAATACGGGGTTTCGAATCGCATGTCATATCTCTATGTTGATGAGTGCCGATAATAAAAGACGAAATGTGTAAGTACATAGATAATAAACAAAACAAGTATTATATATATATATTTATATATATATATATATATATATATATATATATATAAATGGAGAATAAGTCAACACTGAAATTTGAGGCAGAAGAACGGTTATTTATTAGATGTTCGGCAATGGAAGAACCATATGTATTATGCAAAACATCAGTTGTTAAGTAATTTTTGTGGCCACGTGTTGTTTGACCCGGATGTCTAATCTTTGCGATGTACGCCCAACGTGATGCGAACTGCAACTACATTTAAATGAGTAAATAATAGATAATGTGTGGGACATCTTTTCGAATAGACAACAAGATGGGTGTTGTAGAAAAATACAACTTGTGTATTTACGGCAAAGTATATATATATATATATATATATATATATATATATATATATATATATATATATATATATATATAAAGTAAAATGGACGAAGAGTGATAAACATGCACGAATGTCCAAATTTATTTCAAACTTCAAATGTTCAAAACAGGGTATATTCTGTAATAAAATTATGTTTATTGTTCTTTCCTTAAGCCAAGACTTTTCAAAGATCGAGATCTTATCATCAGAGGAATTATACAGATAGATAAGATAGCAATAGAAAAGCCAAAGTATATTGAGCTTTTACCATTTCACTATAGGTTCTTTCTACTAAAAGTTTTATTTTTAGTTTCTTACTTATCTTACTTATATATATATATATATATATATATATATATATATATATATATATATATATATTGTTACTTCCCTGCGCTGATGAGAGCCATAAGCTCGAACCGACGTTGTACGTAGGTAAATTATTAAAAAATAATTTTATATTATATATATATATATATATATATATATATATATATATATTTATATATATATATATATGCAATTAAATAAAATTATATAAACATTAGACACAGTCTACGCAGATAAACCAAGGTTTCGACGGGACGTTTTAACGTCGAAACGCTGATTCTAATGTTTACATAATTTTCTTCATAAAATCTCTAATTTGTATTGAGCACTTTTTAATGAAATATTGATTTTAAGTTCATGTTATTAATATATTTGAACTTAATAAACTAATTTTATATATACAAATAGATACACATTGGTCTTTATTATTGAGTGGGGGATATGTATTAATCACGTGTTTAGGAAACGATGAATTGAGGTAATGATGGCCGTAATGAGTTGATTCGGAAAGACGTGGAATTCTGATGTTTCTTCGCGTTCTTTTGGAAGTCTGCGAACAATGCCAAAATAAAATAAAATCCAGGCTAAACATAGTTTTTTTTTTTTTTCTTTTTCGCCTTTTCTGCCAAATGAAATCCTTGAACCAAAAATGTTCTGAATATTAGGACATTCCAACAAACTGTACTAATTTACACACTGGCAATTTGATGGCCGACATACTACCTTCTGGTTGGCGTGTGCGCAGCACGCCAGGCGCCTCTCGACGCTGCGGGCTTACCTTCGTCATAACGCGGGAAGCTGTAAAAAGCCCGGAAGCCTGGATGCAGGGCGTTTAAGGTACGAAGAACTGACTAGCCGCCATGTTTGTTTTATTTATGTATTTTTGTTTAATTTGTCTGTAACTCGCGGTTTTTTTTTCGGTTTTTTTTTAATACTATAGCAATATTGATATATGCCAAAGTAAAATATATATTACTTGGATTATTTCGGACTATTGTCCTCATCTTGGACTTTTGTAGCAGTTACCTCCTCCTTTCAAAACATAACTACACCGGTTTGCCGGTAGGTGTCGCTTTTTCACCGACAGGTGGCACTGTAAAGCGACACCAGAGTTATCTGCCCTTCTGACTATAAAAACCGTTGCAAACGGAAAATCCATCTCTCTTCTTCACCAGCCTCGACAGAAGTACGCTGACACTAGCGTTCCGTTTCACTTTTCTCTTCTGGTCGATTGGCCTCGGCAGAACGACGCTAATACACCTAGCGCTTCGTCTCACGCTTTTCTCTTGAACTGGTCCCAGCATAACAACTACCAACACACGTGGTCAAACAACGGTAAGAGTTCTCAACTCATTTTCTTTGTGTACGGCTTTCAAAGACTTTTCCTACGCCGGATTCATTTCTTCTTATACCTTTTCAAGAACTGTTTTTCCATCGACACACATGCATACATCACACACTTCATCATTCCACGTACACACACGTTCAATAAACCTTATTTGAACTACTTCATTTTGTTTATTAATTATTACTCTGTCTTTTGCATGCAACATTGCTTGATTAAACTTTGCACGTTTATAATCGGGGAAACACACCACTCGGTCCCGTAACAATTGGTGCGGCCGATGTAACATTCAACCTTCTTCATATGCTTCTGAATTTTTTAGATTAGAATTGATGATGTGTATCATTTGGACTATTCAGACTCATTTTTCTCATCTTGGACGGTACTCTGACAACGTTTTGGCCGATGTAACCTCCGATCCATGGCGCAACGGATTAAAGTGTTAAGTGTTATCAGTTCTAAGTGACAGTATTCTTGAGGTTGAGGTTTCGATCCTCAGTACGAATGATACTAAGAATACAATTACGAATTACTTAAAACTTCTAACTGATTCATTTATTTATTTCTAGTATGTGAAGCTAAAAGCTTTACTATTTAAAACAAAAAAACGGCTATTAACAAGATTAATTGTAACACTAGTACTAATATACTTAAATGCTTATAATACTTAATAAATATAGTTTCATATTCAAATTTTTCCCGCCATAATTAATTATAAATCTCACTCCAGGTATTTACCTGTTAGACATTACTCCACTGAAGATGGACCCAGATGGGTCAGAAAGTACTCTGGACCAAAACGTTAATTACGGCAGTTTCATCAGCCAATTTTCTTCCGAGATTCAGACTTTAATCCGGAAAATTGAAGGGATCAATACGAAAATATCCAGACAAGAATTGTCGGTTATTTTTAATAATAATAATAATAATAATAATAATAATAATAATAATAATAATAATAATAATATATATATATATATATATATATATATATATATATATATATATATATATATATATATATATATTGCCCCTAAAGAAGATAGGGGGCAACCACATTACATTTTTACTTGCCCTGTTTTTCGTTAGTTAGGTTAATATGAAATAAGTTATTAAGTTCTAGGTTTAACTGAGAACTATAGACCCAGCACCCAAGAGCATTAATTCTGAGTGACAGCCATGGGGTAAGTTAGGGTCCGTAGGAGAAGGACAGGTTTAATTGGCTGATAAATTAGATCACGTGACGGTTAATTTTGGATTTAGAGATTTTAAATATAATTTTACGATTCAAGACTGACAGCTCGTCGCTAGTCCATTTGATTAGGGCCAATTCCACGCTCTCCTATCAGTCCTTTCCACCACGGCCGAGTGGATTCTAATTAGACGTGAGTAACACGTAAATGATGTGCGATATAGAACTGTTCTCCGTTCAGGCTTCGTCTTTCTCCCAAGGGAGGTTACTGCGTAACAAAGGGAGATAATTAACTTTTCTTAAATTGGACACAACAAATCGAATTTCTTCTCTCCTTTATTTAACAAACACTGCATTAAACTTTACGAATTCACTTAGCGGTTTTATTTAATCTAATATATAAAGTAGAGACGATTTTTCCACTCCACCTTCTCGGAGTATAGGAAAATAACCACATGCATCACAGGCTACTAAACTCACCGCCATACTACACTAATTCACTCGAGCGTGTTTTGGTAAATTTGTTATTATTTTTTCTAGCTAACATTAAATATTACATTTCGCCCACCATAAACGTCTCTCCGAAAAAAACAACTCCATATAGGTGGTAACAAAAACTTTCCCCCCCTAACAATTGTGTACTGTGACTACACTCATCGACACCGGGAAGTAATAAACACAGTTTAATTTTCACAAACCACCGGTTGTCATTCATTATTTGCCTGGTATTAATTTAACACGCATGCCAATGATGACATTTAGGTTAATTGGCCTATTTACACACATGATTTCTCATCCGAAACCTTAGCGCAATCGGTAAGAAGGTAGGTTTCATTATTGCAAGTTTTAGCGTTCGATTCCAGTCTACTCTGCCACTTTTTTTCTTTTTTTTTTAAATTTAAAACATTCGCCAACACGGTAGACGGGGCGGAATAAACAGTAGGCCGTTCCTTTTTCTTTATTCGACGTCATGCAATAGGTAGTACTTTCTCCCGTGCAACGCCGGGCGACGGGTTCCGTTAGTAATAAAATAAAGTCTTAATAAACCAAAAAGCTAAACATAAAAATGAATAACCACTACTTCGTACAATCAGTTCGTAAGAGAAAATGCCGTCCATGAAACCGTTAATAAAATTAATGGTGCTTCTTGCTTAAAAGTCCGAAAAAAAGATTTCTTTGTCTTTTAATGTTTAAGAGGTAAATAAGGGGCAGTAACTCTTAATTGTAATTTTGAGCCAGACTTTATCGTTAATTTCTATCAAGCCTGATATTCTCTTCAACTGGAATCATGGATTTGAAATTGTTCCAGTTTGAAGACTACTATATTTTACTTCAGAAAAAGCAAAACAGATAGATTTTTTGCAAGCGCATGGAATTATTTCTGGAGAAGAGACCTGTAATTGTGGGCATAACATGCGACTTGTGCCATCACGAGTAAAAAACCCAAGTATAAACAAAATAAATGCGTAAATTTTCAATAAAATTTTAAATTTTCCATTTATGTATACTTTGTTGTTCATTTATTACTAATTAATTTTCAAAATCTTAAATTTTCCATTTACGTATACTTTGTTGTTCATTTATTACTAATTAATTGAATGTGGCAGTAAATTACGTTACATGTAATAACAACAGTTGATAAGAGTTACTGCCCCTTATTTACCTCTTAAACAGTAAAAGACAAAGAAATCTTTTTTTCGGACTTTTAAGCAAGAAGCACCAAATTAATAATCCTTTCTGCATTGTCCATCGAGTTTCAGTTACGAATGTCCAACAGTCTTTGTCTGATCGCCGTTCAATGATATGTTTCTAAATTTGTGAAGCTTATTTAGAATCACACCTTCGATTGATGAGACGATCACTAAAGTGTTACCGCGTCATTTCGAATCATTTGAAGTGTACCATCTGTAGAACACATTCCTGCAGAACTGTTTCCCTGCAGATTACAAGATAGTAGTCTTCGAATTCAGAGTCGGCAGATACCTGTCATATGCCATCCAAAAACAAGTAACCATCAATCATGAGGTTCTTCACTTTTCAACTAGCTTTCATTCCATCTGATTAACTTTTATCCAATGATATGTTTCTAAATTTGTGAAGCTTATTGAGAATCACACCATCGACTGATGAGACGATCACTAAAGTGTCCCAGCGTCCTTTCGAGTCATTTGAAGTGTGCAGAATTGCAACTGCACTAAAAAAAAAACTGCCACTGCATCCCATCAAGTACAATGCGTGGATTGCAACATCAAAACCTTCATTGCTTGATTGGTTTTTACTGGTTTAGAAATTGACAATGACCGACCAATCATGATCAAGAATCGAAAGAGTCTTGAATATGATTGGTCTTGCGTGGATTGCAACATTGCTCTTTGACGATGACAATGAACGACCAATTATGATAAAAAAAACCAGCAGAAACAGGAACAAAGAGAAAAACAGAACAAAAAAGAATGAGTGAAAAAGACTGACATTGAGAGTAAGTGTGTTCTGCCGGGTTTGTATCGATATAATAATACGTTTGTGTGGGCGTTATTACCTGACATACCCATTTTATAAAATGAGACTGCCCGATCACGAAAACATAGAACTACAGGGTGGGCAAAAATAAGGGTCCTATTTTTAAAAATTCATAACTTTTTTATTTATTGATTTTTTTTTTTTTTTTTTAGAATAAGTAAAGGACCCCTTCCGAAGCAAGCATGAGCCGTATTAGCCCTAAGGAACGTACCCTCATTTAGAAAACATTATTTTTGCTTAAAAAACTCAAAACAGTGTAAAAAACAATACTTTAGTTTTTGTAAGTTTTAAGAAGTGTTTTTCGGCTAAAATTTGTTTTGTTTATTTCAAAAAATCTCGGAAGGGTCAGTCTACACACACATAAAGTTTGGTGAGTTTAACTTTTATTTTGTGGAAGTTATTCAAATTCAAGTTATTCAAATTTAAAGATAGGACCCTTATTTTGGCCCACCCTGTACATTCATATTTCAACTTTTACCGATTTTAAAATCAATTGTTCAAAAAATCAAAGCCACACACCAACGTGCTCAATAAGAAGTTTTTAGGTCAGCCTTGTGCAGAGGAAAACGTGCTGGGTATGTGTCGGCTGCTGATAGTTCTTTCTTTGGAGATGGGTATATCGTCACGTGATGATAGCGGTGTTCGGAATGCACAGTCGACTATTAGCAAGAGAGAGTGTAAGCGGTTTCTTTTTTTTAGCTGTCTGGAAAATTTCTTTGGTCTGCGAACTCTAAGATTTTCAGGATAAAGTCATAAAAAAGTCCGGTAGAAAACGCTACACCTAATAGCCTGATTATTGCTGTTGGCATCCGTCTGTCTCAAGAAACAATGTAGTTCTGCGCCTCAGATTTGTCCGTTGTAGAATTTCAGCGTCTGCTGTGACTGTGCAAGCCTATCCTGGATCGACAGCCTCTATTGCAGTTGCCACAGATGTAGGTGATGTCTGATTGCGGGAGCTCTGTTGCAGTCCTCTACCGTTTGTGGTATCTCATCTCCCTGCACTGCTGCTAGCGAGACATGAGGGCAGCTGGTATCGAAATAACAAGCTGGGAGTCTGTCGCTGAGGATCGCAGCTGCCCAAAAAGAGCTGTAAAGGCATGCTATAAAGCAGGGGCGGGCAACCTTTCCAGAGTGAGGGCCAGATGAGACTTTTGGAAGGAGATCGCGGGCCGGAGTGAAAAACGAAATCTCAGAATTACTATATTTTGTTTACATGAATAAATTGTACAAAAATTGCATTGAACACTTTACAAATCTGATATTTTTTCTCAAGAGATGTAATGTTATAAAAGGCGCCGATGAAGAGCCATTTTGAAATCATAAAAAATAATGACGGGGGAAGTAGCAAGTTGATCCAGCATTCGTTTTGACACACTTCACATAGGTTCTATGTTTCATCCACTTTCCTCGTCTCTCGTTTCCTCTTTGCCTCTCTCTTTCTCTTTTTCTATTTTGATCTCAGGCCAACGATTTGAAATTAATAGTTAAAGAAAAATGAAATATACATGCATCATCGCTCGCTGATATTTATACATTTTTAACCCACTGTAAATCTTAATTGAAACCTACTTTTACGTCTATGTCACAAAATGATATGAGTTTTACTGGGAGGTCCGCGGGCCGGATTGCAATAATAAAGCATAGCAGGGTGGTGGGCCGGACGCTAAGCCTTCGCAGGCCGGATGTGGCCCGCGAGCCGGAGGTTGCCCGCCCCTGCTGTAAAGGAAGTAAAGAGAGTGGATATCAGCAATTGCCTGATTGGTCATTGTGTAACCAAACCACCTCATTAGGTGTGCTCTCCACAAGAGGAATTAGATATCAATGTTTATCACTGCTGCGCATACACCATTAACGTTTTACCCTAGTCTTTTATTTCCTTTTATTTACGTACTATTTTCTCTTGGTTGAAAAGTGTTGTAATGTTGACATAGCATCTGGGTACGTCCCCGTCTTTACTTGGCTTTTACTGCTAGTTAGTACGATGTAAACTATTATGTGAAATTTCGTGGAAGAAATACTTAATATTCACATAAGAGAGTAAGTGACTATGAGGAATAGTTTAGTTGGTTGTTTTTTTCTACGGCATATCAACTCTTTTCGGGTTATTTAAAGCAGAATCCGGTCATTTTTGGTAAAAGTTTTTATGCTTCAAGTTCTTTACATGTTCAAGTATTTATTCATGATGTTTGGATTGGTCGTTTTGTTTTACGGCACATCAACCCTTTTCGGGCTATTCAATGCTGAATCCGGTCCTCTCTGGTAAAAGTCTCCATGCTTCAAGTTCATGATATGTTAAAGTATTCATTCATGGTATTTGGTTTTATGGCATATCAACCTTTTTCGGATTTTTCAATGCTGAATCAGGTCACTCTGGTAAAAGTCAAGTTCATATGTTCAAGTATTCATTCATATTATTGTGTTTTGTTTTGTTTTTGTTTTTGTTTTGTTTTTTGTTTTATGGCATATCAACCCTTTTCAGGTTATTTAATGCTGAATCCGGTCAATTTGGTGAAGGTTTTTATACTTCAAGTTCTTTATATTTTTAAGTATTTATTCATGGTGTTTGATTGAGTGAAAAGAGGGAAGGGAGGGAAATGTGGAAGAAGAAGGAGTGAAATTGTTTTTTTTATTTTAGATTTTGTAGAACATGATTGAGTTTTGCAAAGGAAAAAATAACAATAAAACATCAATGTTTGGTGCATTTTGAGTCAGGAAATCAATAACTTAAGACAGGCTGATTCGGTAGCGCCAGTAGGTTCTATTTGACGTATAGATGGGGCACTTACAGGTACTACCACTCCGGGCCAGAGTGGACCTGTGAGCAATGGAAACTAAATGGGCAACTTCACATTTCCTACAGCTCCCAAGTGGAGGCCTAACCACTGAATGTCTTTTAAGGTCATAGCCAGGACCTTAGGATAAATATAATTACGTATTAGAAATTATGTTTTAATTAAAAATAATTCGCTTTGAACTAAAGTCGAATATATTTTATATGTATTTTTAGCGGATTATAAACAAAGTCACTCAGTTTTTTAAATATAATGTAATATTTAGTGTTATTTTGTTGTGTTAATTTATTTAAATTTATAAAACACGGATTCAGTTAAAAACATACTTTAGACTTAGGTGAGATTCGAACTCGGGTATTGAAATCGTAAAAAACTACTGCCTTAGTAATGTGTACTCTGCCTATTCCTTTTTTTTGTCAACCAACCACGTTTTTAATTGCGTACGAACAGAGATGCTCACAAACACCATAACATTTTGATGGTATATAGACTTACGTATGCCGAGATTGTGACGCATTTTAAGATGTCGGGCTGGCCTGAGAGTCTTCGGGTGACACTCGCCATATTTTCCCTCGTGGGCATTTTGGCTAGGAAGTAAGTGTAGTATCTGTTCTGCTTCATATTATTCATAAATGTATTATTTCAAACAAAATGGGACTATTATTAATAGTAAAGTATGCACATATATGAAGATAGTCACCGTGGAATTTCCACGGCCCCACTAGTCTATTTAATAACATATATAACAACTACTGACCCAACGGGTCACGGGTGGTCTGGTATAATGTTAAAACTCTGTGACTCTTACTTACATGTCACACTTCATGATTATTATCAAGAAAGAAATATATCTATTTACGTGAAAATGGCTGACATCGTAAAAGGATAAATGGCAGTTGCCAAAAGCAGTGCGACGTCATAAAGGATATATGTGTGCATTTAGGCAGCACGCCTTTTGGTTGAGATCAAAGCGTAGTATCTGTTGCGATGGATACTGCACGCCTGTCCTGTGCAGTTCTAGGAGGTCCACCCTCCCAGGTTTCGCCTCCCCTCTTTGGGGAGGAGTAAGTTTATTGCTTACTGTCTGAGGCGCCCCTACCGGGGAAGGCCGACGGGGCTGCCCAGGCAATTTTTTAATGGCCAGAGTGCTAACCTCTCGAGCGCTGGCTTTTAACCCCACTTGCTCGACCCGAGCTTGGGGCACATCTTATTTGTGGGAGTAAGATAAAACTGGCCTTGTGCCTAACTCCTAGCGAAGGAGTAAATAAATATCTGTTGCGATGGATACTGCACCCCATAAACTGGTATTGTCTTGGCCTTCGAGGCTTGATTTACGCCGGTCTATGGGTCTGTCCTGTGCAGTTCTAGGAGGTGCACCCTCCCAGGCTTTGCCTCCCCTCTTTGGGGAGGAGTAAGTTTATTGCTTACTGCCTGAGGCGCCCCTACCGGGGAATGCCGACGGGGCTGGCCAGGCAATTTTTAATGGCCAGAATGCTCACCTTCTCGGGCGCTGGCTTTTCAAGCCCCACTTCCCCGACCCTATCTTGGGTCACATCTTACCATGTGGGAGCAAGATAAAACTGGCCTTGTGCCTAACTCCTGGAGAGGAGTAAATAAATCAAACTAACTGACCTTGCTTA
Organism: Sepiola atlantica; assembly: GCA_963556195.1. Classification (NCBI taxonomy): domain Eukaryota; kingdom Metazoa; phylum Mollusca; class Cephalopoda; order Sepiida; family Sepiolidae; genus Sepiola; species Sepiola atlantica. The sequence goes on along the minus strand of OY744555.1, from coordinate 8,125,962 downwards.
CAATAAAAGCAAAATTTCTTGATCGATCAGGTTCCTCTACGGTGATCACTTGCGCATTCACCATTTTTATATATATACAGGGTGTCCCAAAATAATGTATACATCGTTTGAATCGTTATAACTCGTTCAATTTACCGAGTTTGATTTGCAAACAAAATTGATAAAAGAGTAGAACAGTAAGATACACATTTAAAAATACTGAAAGTAAAATTAACAAAAACATAGAAAATTAACTTTTAATAAACGTAAAGGCTACAATGTTTAAAGCAAGAAACCTGAAGTAATTGCAAAAACAAATGGGAGTAGTAATTGTAGTAGAATGTGCTCAAATACCGGAGTAAATGTCGCAGGACGTTTGTAGGTACAATTCTTCACGTCTTCACTATATGGAAAGTGTATTGAGCAGAACGGGTTGGGGTTAGGATGAGGGTTCATTTTATGAACATTCTGAAATTACCCTAAGTAGCCTTTATCTTTGTTAAAAGTTAATTTTCTATGTTTTTGTTAATTTTACTGTCAGTATTTTTAAATGAATATTCTTACTCAATCTTGTTTATCAATCTTGCAAATAAAAATCAGTAAATTGAACGACTTATAACAATTCAAAGGGTGTATACATTATTTTGGGACACCCTGTATATATATATATTTACTATTGAGGTCACCGTTTATCAAGTCCAAGAGCACCTCGAGGATAAAGATTAATGAGACGGGAATGATTGTCAGCCTAAAGATGAGGAACACTAATGGAATACTAACATTGATCAGCGGTATGAACTGCGTGTGATTGCTGATGGGGCGGTCCATAACAAGAATTCTTTGAAATTGAATTTTAAGACGCCCAAGTTGTAACCAGCAAAGAAGCAGTCCTGCGGTAATGTGTCCCACGGACGGGAATCCCTTCCACAGAGGCTCTGTCCATTGAAATTTCGACAGATGCTAGGCCCATGGGAAGGGAGAGAGGATAGTCGTTATGACTGTCTTCTAGAATTTGAAAGTTCAATATTTACTACAGACAATAATCAACACTTCTATCCGGTTATGGCTGTTTTTACTCGAAGTCTAGATTTCATATATTCGTGTTTTTAGTGTTGGATGTATCGCGTTTTGCGTTCGAACTCTTCATATATTTGAAAACCTCGAGGTGGAATAAAGAATGTTAAATGTCGGCAGACAAACAATTGCGATCATGTATACTAGCGGAACCCGTGTAAATTACACGAAATGATGTTTTCAATACGGGTCCTAATGTAACAAAGCACCCTCTATTTGTTAGTAAGTTACGCTTGCTTTATTATGAGCCACCTTTCTGGATAAGAGTGAAATAATGTTTAAAATAGTAACTCGTGTACGATGGACACTGCGCATATCTACTAAAAAAGGTTGATATGCCATCCGTTCAAAAAATAAAGCAACAACAAAATAATACTGGTCGATATCCTACTTTTTAAGCAGTCAACGTAATTAAATAGACAATGTCATTAAAAACGGCAACATAAAAACAAAAAATAATTTTAAGTTTTAAGCAACACAAAAAAGTAGTTTTTAACCAGGTGATATAAAAAAATGTATTATTTCTTCCCCTTCCCCTCGAAATGTAGAATAAAAATCTTAGAGGTTGGTTGGGATCGAACTATAAACCAGTCGGGCCGAAGTAAAAATACCGCCTCGCTAACCATTACGCCAGAGGGAAACATATGTAAATACTCCTAAACGCAGGCTAGTTGAATGTTTTTCAAAATTTAGATGCGGCACGCATGCGCAGAGCTTTTGCCGGAAGCGTGACACACGAACACACACGCTATCGTATTAATATATAGATTATTGTTCTCATCCCATTTTATTCTCACAACCGGTGGCGCAACGGATATAAGTGCTGAGTTACAGTCTTCTGGCTGTTGAAGCTTCAGTCCTCAGTAAAAGCCACACTTAGAATATAACTAAGAATTATTTAAGACTTGTGGGTTTTTTTTCTCTCTGTAGAGAAATGACTAGGATTGAATTTTAATAGTCCAAAGACCTTTGGGCCCTTTTTTTTTTAATGTCATCCTTGCATCTTTGATGGCTTTCTCTGTCCACCTGTCGGTAATTACATTTTCATCACTAAACGCACAGATGTTTTCCCTCAAATTGTTGACCTCCATTGACAATCCTTATTTCTTGGCTTCAATGGCTTCCATTTAAAATCGACTTTAGTTCGACTCCTTTTACTCAATTCGATAATTCTATTTAGTTTTGCGATGGGGAAAAATAATAAGTTCAGCAAAACTTTAATAATGTATCCAATACACAACACCACCACAAACACCATGTATAGTATTTTCTGTCAGTTATCCCCCCTCCTCCAATAAAAGATAATGCCTGGGAGGATGGCATCATAACATCCCCCTCCCCAAATTGAGCAGTGAATGTAAGGAATAGTATAGGCTTTAGTAATGGATGACGGGACGAGAACAATCTACCCCGGGTATTAAATAAAAGGTTCAGTTCAAAATTCTGTATAGATTCTCTAGTTCGACATAAAGGTTTCCTAGTTCGAACATGCACATGAAGAAGTTCAGAGTTTACATCGGCTGAAACGTTGGGAGAATAACATCCAAGATGAGAATAGTAATCTGATGTAGCCAAATAATAAAAAATTATCAATTCTTATCCAAAAAAAAAATCCGAAATAAAATAAAATTCTGATTTTCTGGAAATCTAGTGGAACCGGGGGGGCGAGGGTAATCTCTTTTCTTACATACAACCCGTTTCTCACAGAAAAGACGTTTATAGTTCTTCCCCCTTCTCTCTCTCTCTCTCGTTCTCTCTCTCTCTCTCTCGCACACACACACTCTCTTTTATATCATTATTTCCATCAAAGGTCCCGACTGAGCTCCAATCTTTGGTTCGTCCTTGTAAGACATTCACAGCAATAACTTGTCTAGCTACCAAAACGAAACGAGAATTTCCTTTCTCCCTCTATTTGCCTTGCGTCAGGTAAAATTTCCATGGGCAGAGTTTCTTTGCAAGTGCTTCCCGTCTGAGGAACACATTACCGCAGGTCTGCTTCCCTGGTGATTACAACCTGGTCGTCTTTAAATCGAAATTCATCAAATTCTTGTCATAACCGTTAATCTAACTCTAACCTTTACCCTTACCATAAACCCTAACCCTAACCCCAACTCTAACCCCAACTCTAACCTTAACCCTAACCCTAACCTAAATCCAAACCCTAACTTTAACTCTAACCCTAACCCTCATTCTAACCCTAACCTTAACCCTAATCCTAACTTTAACCCTAACCCTAACCCTAACCCCAACTCTAACCCCAACCCTAACCCTAACCCTAACTTTAACTCTAACCCTAACCCTAACTTTAACCCTAACACGAACCCTAACCCTAACCCTAACACTAAACCTTTACCCTAACCCTAACCCTAACCTAATTCTTAACCCTAACCCTAACCCTAACCCTAAACCTTAACCCTAACCTAAACCCTAACCTAATTCCTAACCCTAACCTAATTCCTAAATAACTAATAACTAATTCCTAATAACTAAACCTTAACCCTAACCCTAACCCTAACCCTAACCTAATTCCTAACCCTAACCTAATTTCTAACCCTAACCTAATTTCTAACTCTAACCCTAAACCCTAACCATAACCCTAACCCTAAACCCTAACCCTAACTCTAACCCTAATCCTAACCCTAACCCTAACCTAATTCCTAACCCTAAACCTAACCCTAACCCTAACCCTAACACTAAACCATAACCCTAACCCTTCCCCTACCCCTAACCCTAACCTAATTCCTATCCCTAACTTAAACTCTAACCCTAACACTAACACTAAACCTTAACTCTAACCCTAACCCTAACCCTAACCCTAACCTAAATCCTAACCCTAACCCTGACCCTTACCCTAGCTCTAACCCTTAACCCTACCCCTAACCCTTACCCTAACTCTAACCCTTTACCATAAGCATAACCATACCCCCTCTCCCCAAAAAGAATTTAACTCAGTTCATGTCATTAATCAATGTTAGTACTTCCATAGTGTTCGTCATCTTTCGGTTAAAAATGATTCCATCTCATTAACCGTTATTCTTCGCCTTGATAATAGTAGTAAAAAAAAAAAAAAAGAAAAAAAACCTTTTGGGTCTTACATAAAATAAAATACATATTAATCTTACAGAACGACTATTCGGGGTACGCATAACCCCGCCCAAAGCCAACTACCCGAGATCCAATACCTTAGGTAACGAAAATAAATAAATATCCAAACACCCTTTTTCTAATTCCCGGATGTCCCTCCCAACGTCAAACATATTTTGATTAGTCATGAGTAAGTCAACGGTCCATTGAGTATTTTTTGTTGTTGTTGTTGTTGTTGACTGGAATAGATTCCACGTCGATCTCAAGCATGTACCCCGAAGAAAACCAGCCGAAGCTCGTTCTCCTCCCCCTCTCAAATCCTCCTCCTCCTCCACCCCTCCTCTTCCTCCTCCTCCTCCTCTTTCTATCTGTACACCTGAGCCGTTACCAAATGCTACACGTCGCCACCCCAGAGATTTCTCGAACACACTTCTGCACCTTAGAGCCGACGCTTCACTTCTGACCCACATAAGTACGTCCACCGCAACCACATACCCCAGTTTCCGTCTCCCTCTCACCTCTCAATCTTCACCCCTCATCCCTCGCCCCTCGCCCCTCACTCCTAACCCCGAGGAGTACAGCAAAACAATCGGGCGTACTTTTCGAGGCAGCTGGGGATCGCGGGGAGAGGAATTTGAATTTGTTGCGAGTCTGCATCAATGCTAGAGTTACTTACGTCTGTTGCAGTCGGAACTAAGCGGCGTAGGATGGGGAGGGAGTCTGGTAAATGAGGGGGGTGCGGTCGAAGGGTGGCACGAGGAGTGAGGCGTCGAAAGGAGGTAAACCGAACCAAAATGGCGCCGGGGGGAACACACACACACACGCGCGCGCGTGCGCACGCAATAGGTATTTTATAAGTATAATATATATATATATATATATATATATATATATATATATATATATATATAATTATTTCCACAATCAGACAACGCCGCAGACCACAACCTATGAAAAGAAACAAACGGGAAGTCCTAGACTCGAGTTTCGCCCTCCTTTGGGCTCATCAGTAGAACACATCCGAACTCAGGATTCGAAACCCGAGTCACTTGCATGGTAAGCGAGTACTCTGCCACTGAGCTACCTCGCCACATACAAGAATGTCTATTAATTTACACAGATTAAGCGAACCGCGGCGATGACCGACTGTGGAATTTACCTACTCTTTTCATATATATATATATATGGGAAAATGAAAAAGGAAAACCAAAATTTTCCTCCCAATATGTCTACCCTACATGTATCTGTACTTGCATGACATTTTTTTCTCTATTTTATCATCCTGATGAAGTCTTATAAATAAAGACGAAACGTTGATGTACACATAAAAAAACATCCATTTTTTGGTTTTCCTTTTTCATTTTCCCATCACGTCGGATTACTTTCATCCTTCTCTTCCCATATATATATATATATATATATATATATATATATATATATATATATATATATATATATATATATATATATATATATATATATATATATATATATATATATATATGAGATGAGGTTAATACAACAAAAGATATAAGAGGCAACTAATATCTTTAATTAGTGAACATCCGGATAAAAATGGAGCTCAATATTTCTGAACTTTTCATATGATTTGTTTTATCTATCGTTTTATTAATTTGCATACACCTTGAATACACTTTTTCACTGTTATCTACTGCATCAATAGCAAACAAATTTCCCGCCTGGATAACTTTTTCGTTTTTGGCCCACCATTAACCACTTGGATTATTTTTTAATCAACCTCTTTGATATCTTGCCTGGATATGTTTTAAACTTTTTGACTTGGATGAACTGTATAGGTTTACAAAAAAGTATGTTTTGGGCCGATATATTTGTTTTATATACCTTTATGTATTTTTATATATACATTTTATATATTTTCAAAGTTTAATTTTTATTACCTGCAGTAATGTCATTGCGGTAATGGTCCTCTGAGGAGATTTTCTTTGAAAACTCATGAGTTAAGGACTTTAAAGTACTTTGTCTGAACATTGAACTGTAATAAAATTTTATTCACACCTTATTTTATTCTTTCACTTCATCTATTGCTATATATATATATATATATATATATATATATATATATATATATATATATATATATATGAATGAGATGGAATGATAGCTCGACACATCGAAAAACTAACAAGAACAATCACAAATCAAAAAGTCAGGTTTATTTTATATTCTAATAACCATGTTTTTATTTTATTATTTTAATTTTTATTTTTTCACATTTCTAAAAAACATGAAATTTCTGTGAGATATATTTTTTACTGTCCGTTTCATTTGCCGTGAGCCAAACAATTTTTTTATGTCAATATCGTCTCTGCAACACTACAAGAAAAATTCACAAAGAGTAAAATGTTCTTGGACATAAATGTCTTGAAAAATACTACACTATACAGTGGTTCATTTTTGGGGCGAAACCCTAAAAAAAACAAATAAAAGAGCAAACTCACATATGGGGGAACCCACTAGTACGCCATTTCGAATTTTTCAGTTCAGTGCTAGTACATCTTAAAAGTTGTGTGGACAGTTATAAATTTAAAATCATTAATATTTCTTAAAATAGTTAACAAATTCTATTATTTGTTTATAAAAATTCGAATTCACTTAAGGGTAATTTTTTACTTTCCTAAAGTTACATCAATTTGCCTGCAAATGCCTATTTAGGTCATTTGAATACGAAACTAAATGCAGAGCTGATTCATAAAAATAAACATAATAAAAACATTGTTATTGGAATACAAAATAAAACTGACATATATTTAGGTCATCTGTGTGTGAAAATGGAAAAACACAAATTGTTTATATGTTCATTGACTTTTCGTCTTTATTTGTCAAAGACTTTCACAAAATGACTTGAAGAAAGACATAAAAGTTAAAATTTGAAATATGCGGTGCGTCTATGACATAGAAAGAATATTTTATTTCTCTTGTTGTTTCGCATATATATATATATATATATATATATATATATATATATATATATATATATATATATATGATTATTTTTATTTACACAGACATGTACAAAATCTGCGAAACTGTATATATATATATACATATGTATGTATATACATATATATATACATATATATATACATATATATATATATATATATATATATATATATATATATATATATATATATATATAAAATCCTATTCTCAGTCGGGTAGAAAAAAAATTACAAGTGCGCTCGATTATATGATAAATTTACAGAAATTCGGATCAAATAAGCACACATTGGTCTTTATTATATAGGGGAGGCTAACTGGCGTGCTGTAAAGTGCGTTATTCCTTATGTAATTAAAAAAAAAAGGTATTTTTAATAAAAGAAAGAATGTAGTTATTTGTTTCGTCGACGCAGGGGATGCACAGGCAGGTTAGTTGCTTTGTCAGGGGACGCGAAGACAAACAGAAAAAAAAAAAAAAAAAAAAACGTGATTTTTTTCTTTTCTTGTCTTCGTCTTTTTTTTTTTTCTTTTTTTTTTTTTTTCCTTTGATGACGTAACGAAAAGAAAATAGAACAAACCCGAGCCACCGGTTATATAAAGGAGAACGCGCACACACACATCAAAACCGGTTTCTTTTATTATTACCGTTTGTTTGAGGGGCGGGGGTCGCGTTATTGTATTCTGTGTTGCGTTTTTTTTTTTTATTATTATTATTATTATTCGTTAGAATCTCTCCACGGGTAATCTTCACCGAAAATACTTCGGCAAAAAATGCGTTCATCTTGTTCATCTTGCCTGCCATTGGGATTGGAGGATTTTTTATATTTTTTTTTACAGATGGGTCTACGTGTTAGATAATAGAAATAGCATCAATTATGATTAAATGTTGTTTGTTGGTTTTCACATAACGTCCGGGGACGTCTTCGGGGGGGGGGGGGGTCATGCAGATGCTCTATCGGTCCTCACTTTCCTGTGCGCATGATAGAACATAGCAGTTCCCATATCCTCTCCAGGCCACATACAGCGC
>OY744555.1:8110316-8115316 GCA_963556195.1 Sepiola atlantica | reverse complement strand
TATGTGCTTTTTCATCCATGGGCGATGACCGAGTTGATCCGTCCCTACAGTTGTCCAAACTAGTTAATCATTGATTCCCGTACCCGGGTACCATACGATGAAATTAGAATTATATATATATATATATATATATATATATATATATATATATATATATATAGCCTTCCACATACAGACATAGAGACTGTTTCATTGTATCACAGCTCTTCAGTGGGGCTAGACCAGCTAGTGCCTCAAGCTGGGATTGAAACTCAACCGTCGAGCTGACAGTTGGCGCCTCTACATTCTACGCTATCATAGGACATTGACTGCGCAAGCAGAATCTCAATGTAAACATTGTCAAATGCCGGTAGCTCAAATTGGTTTTATCCAATGAGCTCTGCCTTTTCAGCCAGTGGCAAATGGCGATTCTCTTACGATAAGCTCTACCCAGGAAAGGGAGGTTCCATAGCCATCCACATACAGACTGTTTCGCTGTATCACCGTTCTTAAGTGCGGCTTGACCAGCTTCGTGTTTCGATGTGCATTGTTTAAGATTTTTTATTATTTTACAGATATGAAATTTCCATAGCATATTATTATATAGATGCATAGCTTTTTATTCCAACATAGAGTGCATGCAGTATTATTATTACCTTTATAGGTAGGAGGCCACGCTACAATCTTCCTAGTAACATTTGCGACAATTGCAATGTTTTAATTGATATTCTAATTGTAGTTGGATAGCGTAGGACGATTTCTACATTTGTTCATATTATAACGACTTATATGTTATGCATGTAATTCGTATGCAATGTCGCATTGTATACGAAACTTTTAGTGCGACAAGTCTGTCTTAGTTTCTCTTAGGAAGAGACGAATGTAATGATATTTATATCCGAGTGTATAAAAAGGGGTTTAAGTTGTCCACATAAATTATAAATAACGCCAAGGCATGAAAATTGCCAATAAATGTAAAATATATACGGAGAGATACGTGTACAAGAAGTTGAATCTTGGGCGGAAGTCCGAAATGACACGTAAGGAGGAAAATCTTTCTCTTTCACGCAGATTGTTGCATGCCTTAGATTTCTTTCTCGCTTGTAGAGGGCGGTCTTGTCGTCCCATGGATAAATTCTTTCTTCTAGAACCACGCCGTCTGTTGTCTGCAATAAAAGCCATGTAATTCTTTTTATTGCAAGCGTTGTTATTTCATGTGGGGGAAATTCACCACGCCGAGAGAGATGGTAGAGAGCAAATCCTACTTTATCGTAGTTAGTTATTAATGTTTTCTTAACTATTCATAGAGAGGGGGAAAGGATTCTCGCGCTTGTCTTCCCTGAAGGGAAATATTCCGTATCATTACATTGTGAATCGCACGTCCTTTCAGTTCGCTTTCCGAATCAGACTGCCTAAACACTCGCTTCTCACGAGAACGAGTGACGTCACAGATCCCTTTGTTTCCCACGCAAGGCCCGCGAAGTCACAGAGCCTCTAGCAGGTATAGACTGACCCTTGATCTGGGGTCTCGTTACCGGTAACCTTGTCGCGTCTGCCAGCTCCGACTGTGAGAACAAGCCCTGTTCTGCACTCGACTACCCCGCGTTAATTTGCGCAAGTCGAATCAACGATTTCCAACAGATACGTCCATTCCCATAGGGCCATTATCCAACAAGATGAGTTGATTGTTTTCAGTCGCAGTTTTTCGAAGCTGCGTCTTTGTTTAGTCTGTGGGGGGAGGGAGAGATGTTACAGTGCTGCGAGACAATTAAATAATAGAACATTAAAAGGAATGAACCCTAACCCTACAGTGTCAAAGTTATTTTTTCTTTTTTTTCGTACATAATTGCAGCTAGCAGGTGAGGAAGAAAGATCAAAACTTCCGCTGCCACATCAGCACTGCGACTACAGAAATACGATCAGCTGATACTGCTGACGAAGTGGACGAACCATGGGAATCAAAGAACATCCCAGCTACGTTGCAATATTGTGCATCCTGTAACGGTTTTCCTTACGTTCTCAGTGCAACCTAAATAGTGTGTTGCATGCCCTTCGTAAGCATAATCGCTTTGAATACGTCAATACACACCATAGTCCGATTCTAATAAAATGGTTTTAAAATTCTAATGTAAAACTGTAATTTGTTGAGCTACTGTAGCTTTGTTTGTTGTTGTAATTGCTAGTTAGTTGTTTTCATTAGTTCACACAAGAAACGAATGAAAAAACACGTACAATTTTATTTTTCGTTGTAAAAGTGTGTTATGTTTTATTACTGTTTAAAAAATATATAAAAAGATTATTGCTTTAGTTCATTGACACTTCAGTGATGTGGTAGATGTGATGACCGAGTGCTGAAAATAAAAAAACATGCCTTTCTCTAGTGTGTAAAACCTCGATGTGAGAAAGAACAAGTACACGCTGGAACTAGAGTATTTATACGTACAACCATGTGTGGTCGGCGTACTTTGTCATCCATAGAAGACGTGCTTGATAGAAGTCGACAGAAGGTGTTTTAGCACTCGAAGGGCTAAGATCAATAAGCGATAAAGATCAGTATTGAAACGGTGTTGTTGGAGATAAGTCCCTTACGCAATTAAGATGCAGTGGCAACTATGTTGTTACATTAAATACGCTGTAGGAAAAAATCTGCGTGATAAAGATCCCGTGGCAAACACGTCATTACATTAAACGGTGTTGCGGGAAATTGCCTGGAACAGTACAAAGATTCAGTGGGGAAATGCATAGTTTTTATATATTTTTTAAACAGTAATAAAACATAACACACTTTTACAACGAAAAATAAAATTGTACGTGTTTTTTCATTTGTTTCTTGTGTGAACTAATGAAAACAACTAACTAGCGTAGTAATATTGAAAACGGTGTACCGGAAAAAATATCCTCTATAAAACCTATCTTTCTTTCTTGTTTTCTTTTGTTATTAATTCGAGTCGATAAACTGCGCAAAGAATCTCTGTAAATTTTTCAAGCGTGGATCTGAGCCTGCTTAACTTGAATTCGTCCGTCTGTCCTTCTCTCCCGCTCTGTCTTTTCAATTATCTGTTCTGCTATCTTCTTTTCGCTGTCTTTCTATCTATTTATCTATATCGCTTACGTTACGGATTATCATCTGACGCACATTCCGTAATCTTAATTTCCGGCATTTATTAACGTGCCTTTGTTTACCCCTTTTTTTAATGAAAGTGCACATGCTTACTACATCCTGAAGATCCAACGCTAAATGTGTGACCCCTCTTTTCAAGGGACTATAAAGGTGCTTGATTTTACGACGTGGAAGCCATTAAAAATGCCTTAAATAACGAAAGCTGAAGGGCATCCTAGGAGAATAATTCAATTCGTATGTAGAAGGGTGACAGAGACATACGAGAAAGTCCATTAAATTTTAACGGATGATTAATGTTAGGGTTAGGGTTAGGGTTAGGGTTAGGGTTGGTGTTAGGGTTAGGGTTAGGATTAGGGTTAGGTTTAGTGTTGAAGGAGGAAAGTCCATACAGTCTTTTTGTTTATAATTTGAATAAATTATATGTGACAAAAGTCGTCTTATTTTTAAGACACACCTCGTATACATACAAAAATATATACTTATGCATACACATATACACAGAAATATACATATACATATACACATGTAGACAAAAATATACCTATACATATATATACATATATACACATACATATACAAATATATACATACAAATATACATACATATGCATGCATCATATATACATATATATATATATATATACATATACATATATACATATATATGTACACATACACATATATATATGCGCATGAATATATCTATATATGTGTCTATATGCATATAAAGACATATATATTACGCATACATATATACATATACATCGATATATACGTATATACATTTACATAAATATAGGGTGGGCAAAAATAAGGGTCCTATTTTTAAAAATTCATAACTTTTTTATTTATTGATTTTTTTTATTTTATTTTTTTTAGAATAAGTAAAGGACCCCTTCCGAAGCAAGCATGAGCCGTATTAGCCCTAAGGAACGTACCCTCATTTAGAAAACATTATTTTTGCTTAAAACACTCAAAACAGTGTGAAAAACAATACTTTAGTTTTTGTAAGTTTTAAGAAGTGTTTTTCGGCTAAAATTTGTTTTGTTTATTTCAAAAAATCTCGGAAGGGTCAGTCTACACACACATAAAGTTTGGTGAGTTTAACTTTTATTTTGTGGAAGTTATTCAAATTCAAGTTATTCAAATTTAAAGATAAGACCCTTATTTTGGCCCACCCTGTATATACACATAAACACATATATACATATACATTCATATATACATATACAATCATATATTCACATACATATATATACATACATATATAAACATAGATATATACATATACATATATATATATACATATACATACATATGTACACATATATACACATATACATACATATAAAATATATATATATACATATTTATATTCATATAAATACATACGTATACATACATATATATATATATATGGGAAAATGAAAAAGGAAAACCAAAAAATGGATGTTTTTTATGTGTGCATCAACGTTTCGTCTTTATTCATAAGACTTCATCAGGATGATAAAATAGAGAAAAAATGTCATGCAAGTACAGATACATGTAGGGTAGACATATTGGGAAAAATAGAATGAAATAGTGGTAAACTGCTGGGTGGACGTCCGTATTTGTTGGAGAAATATATATATATATATATATATATATATATATATATATATATATATATATATATATATATATATGTGTGTGTGTGTATCTGTATGTATATGTATATAAATATGTGTATATATACACATATATATACATATATATATATACATATATTTTCTTGTTGATATTCTCGAGGATGGTTTTACTTATCCTACCAACATCAGGCCTTATTGGGTTAATCAGCCTAGTAGCGGGTTTGTCAATATAATCCGGTTTCTGGTCGTTTAATAATAATAAAAAGTGAGTG
>OY744555.1:8097816-8105316 GCA_963556195.1 Sepiola atlantica | reverse complement strand
TTTTCACTCCGGCCCGCGATCTCCTTCCAAATGTTTCATCTGGCCCTCACCTTGAAAAGGTTGCCCGCCCCTGGTTTAAACATTTTATTATTTTTTTAACCATTAATATTTCAACTTTTTGTAAAACGCTAACGTCTCAGGACGGATGAAATGAATTCCACGAAAAGACCAGTTTTGTACAACTTTTATATCTCCTTACGAAGATTAGAAGAAAGATATAAGGATACTAAGCCTTATGTCTAGAAATCTTATTCCACTTTTGATCAAACTTCATTACATTATTTTTATTTTAGAAAATGCCTAAAAATTAAGGCTTACGCTTGAGGAGTTTTAAGAAAAAATGAAAATAAGGGGATCTTGCTTAATTAGTGTCTAATGACTACGGATCAAATTTAATGCAAATCTGAAATATTTGAATTTTCAAATGGGAGATTCTGCATTATATAATGCCTCTTAAAACCCTTTGAAAGAAACGGAATTGTAATAAATATTTATTAATTGATGTCTACTAGCTATTGTTAACATTTCACAAAAATCAGAGGTATCTACCTTTTCAGGGAGGGCTTTCTCCCTCTTTTTACTCCCTGAACATAAATATATCCCACATTATTACCCCATTACGCCTAGCAACTGTATTCAAAAATTCATAATGATCGGTTAATTAGTTTAGGAGTGAATCCTGTACATACAAATATATAAACATATACATATACCTAACTTTATATAGAGATATATTAGGTGTAACTAAATTAAACTAAATATAATCCACATTACGACCCCTTATGCCTAGCAGCTGTGTTCCAAAATTCATAATGATCGATTAATTAGTTTAGGAGTGAATCCTGTACGTACAAATATATAAACATATACATATACCTAACTTTATATATAGATATATTAGGTGTAACTAAATTAAACTAAATATAACCCACATTACGACCCCTTACACCTAGCAGCTGTATTCAAATATTCATAATGATCGGTTAATTAGTTTAGGAGTGAATCCTGTACATACAAATATATAAACATATGCATATACTTAACTTTATATAGAAAGAGATAACACAAAACATGTTCTAAAATATACCTTAGTTTTGGGATTGAGTTATGTTTGAGAAAAATCTGTTTCAATTGTTCTAATTAGCCGGAATTTGTAATTAACTCAACGACACACTTTCTCTCGTCTCTATAACTCTATGTTATTCAACTACTCTCTAATATTTCTTAATGTCTGTGAACATTTAAAGAAAGAAAGGCTCTATTTTTTAACGTCATCTAATTTACATGTTTCTGTACGCACCATAAATAATGAGTCTCTTTACATCTATATAATAATAATAATAATAATAATAATAATAATAATAATAATAATAATAATGATAATAATAATGATGATGCTAATAATAATAATAATAATAAAAATTATAATAATAATAATAATAATAATAATAATAATGATAATAATGATGATGCTAATAATAATAATAATAATAATAATAATAATGATGATGCTAATAATAATAATAATAAAAATAATAATAATAATAATAATAATAATAATAATAATAATAATAATAATAATAATAATGATGATGCAAATAATAATAATAATAAAAATTATAGTAATAATAATAATAATAATGATGATGATGCTAATAATAATAATAATAATAATAATAATAATACTAATAATAATGATAATAATGATGATGCTAATAATAATAATAATAATAATAATAATAATAATAATAATAATAATAATAATAATAATAATTTCTGTTTCTATTACTTCTTCAATTTCTTGAAGAAGGAAAAGAAGCAGAAATGATAAAAACATCTAACATCCTAAGGAAAATCCTTGAATGCGGAAACCTTTCCACATAAGCTACGAAGACTAACCAGTCACGTGCAAGGTACAACAGGAAGAAAACAAAATCACATAAACAGCACCACAAGAACTCAATGAGCAGAAACTGCAAAAATTTCATAAACTATCACCACCGCCACCCCCAAGTGATGGCACTAGCCCCGGCTGATACCACACAAAACAATCATGAAGGGTCAAGAAGGATGGAAAGACCGAGGAGGGATAGCACTAACCAGACCTCCGCTGGGAAAATGCGGAGAGCACTGGGACATTGGGGAAGCTTATTGCCATCCAAATCCCAGAGAAGGGTAATGGTCGTTACCAACGAGAAATCGATGGTAAGCGTCTGTTGTGATAACGCAAATTCATTTGCAGTAGTTATCGAAAGAGTTAGAGAGCGCTGGAAATCTGGGGAGACTTGTTGTCACTCAGACTCCAGGGAATACCACTGAGCAATCACCGATTACTGCCTGTGTGAGTACATAATAATATAAAAGTAAATAGACTTATAATCTTTAGCTATGTAAAAAAGAAAATGTTTTTAAAAATATGTCACGATTAACAAATTTTCGAATGAATTCAATAACGAACAAATAGAATCAAAATTATTTATTAATAAGGATTCTAGACATATGGTTTAGTAACACATATCCAGATTTGACATAAAAGAGGTTGCAAAACTGTTCTGTTTGATGAATTAATTTTACTTTCAGCCGGAAAATATTTGTGTAGTATAGTCGTGACGATTCTTCATCTTGTAACAAATATATGGGCATTCTCGTAGCAGACGTACTGTTGAAACGTAGTAGCAGCAGTGGCGAAGTAGCAGACTACGTATAGTTGTTCTCTCTCTCACTCTCTCTCTCTCTCTCTCTTTCTTTCTCGTTGTTGTTAGCAGCGTTGTAATAGTTGTCGTAGTAATAGCGCGAGGGTTGGTTTGTCTTTTTCCCTATCTCTTTTTGTTCGTAGCTGCCGTAGCTGTATTCTTTACGAGAATACAATTGTCTGAATTGCGTTGTTCGAGACCATCCAACAAAACGGACGGACCTTGTAAAGAATGCATATCATGCTTAATTTGAGATAAAAATGAAGCAAGCGCAGGTTCAAACTTTGTAGCAATCTTAGATGAAATTCTCCCAGCGTGTCGTTCCTTTTGCCTCAATGTGAAGACTGGCTGATTCTATTACATGTAGCGTAATTCTACGGAAATTGCGTTTCTAGCACCTGTGCATAACGTAGGCGATCTTATGCCGCTGTGCTATGACAGTTTGAACAGATACTGATCGTATTCTGATTTTTATTATAATTATTATAATTCGAAAGTCCTGAAATATAATTATCAAAAGCTGCACGTCTCCAAGCGACACAGCTTCGAACAATCATCTGTTATTACTAATGATTCTTTCGCAACAAATAACGTGGACGCTAAAGAGGTTCTGAGTTTAGAGTAACGAGCAGGCGAACTATCCAACTTGCATGGACCTCGAAATGGCAGATCATTTTTAAACCGGGGGTCAACAGTTCAAATCAGCTTCATTGCATCTCGCTATTTAATATTTAAAACTACAATAGGGGAGTCTTTGTTATTTACTTTTCAATATATAAAACTGCAGTAGATTATTTTGCTTTATAATATGACGAACACTTCCTCTGTCTGTCTCTCTGTCTGTTTGTCTGTCTGTCTGTCCGTCGCCCAGAATTTTTGTAAACGTAAGATGGTAAATACTATTTAATTTATATTTATTTTCAGGTGAGCAAAAAACTTTGTATACCTTAGAATGAGGTTGGGACACTATTAATTACTTAACTTAGATTAAATATGTGGCCGAATAAGGTAATATAGATATGAATAAGGTAATATAGATAGGAATAAGGTAATATAGATATGAATAAGGTAATATAGATGGGAATAAGGTAATATAGATAGGAATAAAGTAATATAGATATGAATAAGGTAATATAGATAGGAATAAGGTAATATAGATATGAATAAGGTAATATAGATAGGAATAAGGTAATATAGATAGGAATAAGGTAATATAGATAGGAATAAGGTAATATAGATAGGAATAAGGTAATATAGATAGGAATAAGGTAATATAGATAGGAATAAGGTAATATAGATAGAAATAAAGTAATATAGACAGGAATAAGGTAATATAGATAGGAATAAGGTAATATAGACAGGAATAAGGTAATATAGATAGGAATAAGGTAATATAGATAGGAATAAGGTAATATAGATAGGAATAGGGTAATATAGATAGGAATAAGGTAATATAGACAGGAATAAGGTAATATAGACAGGAATAAGGTAATATAGACAGGAATAAAGTAATATAGATAGGAATAAGGTAATATAGATAGGAATAAGGTAATATAGATAGGAATAAGGTAATATAGATAGGAATAAGGTAATATAGATAGGAATAAGGTAATATAGATAGGAATAAGGTAATATAGATAGGAATAGGGTAATATAGATAGGAATAAGGTAATATAGACAGGAATAAGGTAATATAGACAAGAATAAAGTAATATAGATAGGAAAAAGGTAATATAGATAGGAATAAGGTAATATAGATAGGAATAAGGTAATATAGATAGGAATATGGTATATAGATAGGAATAAGGTAATATAGATAGGAATAAGGTAATATAGATAGGAATATGGTAATATAGATAGGAATATGGTAATATAGATAGGAATAAGGTAATATAGATAGGAATAAGGTAATATAGATAAGAAAAAGGTAATATAGACAGGAATAATGTAATATAGACAGGAATAAAGTAATATTTATAGGAATAAGGTAATATAGACAGGAATAATGGAATATAGATAGGAATAAGGTAATATAGACAGGAATAAGGTAATATAGACAGGAATAATGTAATATAGGTAGGAATAATGTAATATAGATTAGAATAAAGTAATATAGATAGGAATAATGTAATATAGACAGGAATAAAGTAATATAGACAGGAATAAGATAATATAGATAGGAATAAGGTAATATAGACAGGAATAAGGTAATATAGATAGGAATAAGGTAATATAGACAGGAATAAGGTAATATAGATAGGAATATGGTAATATAGATAGGAAAAAGGTAATATAGACAGGAATAAGGTAATATAGACAGGAATAAGGTAATATAGATAGGAATAAGGTAATATAGATAGGAATAAGGTAATATAGATAGGAATAAAGTAATATAGACAGGAATAAGGTAATATAGATAGGAATAAAGTAATATAGACAGGAATGAGGTAATACAGACAGGAATAAAGTAATATAGACAGGAATGAGGTAATATAGACAGGAATAAAGTAATATAGACAGGAATGAGGTAATATAGATAGGAATAAAGTAATATAGACAGGAATAAGGTAATATAGACAGGAATAAGGTAATATAGATAGGAATAAGGTAATATAGATAGGAATAATGTAATATAGACAGGAATAAGGTAATATAGATATGAATAATGTAATATAGATAGGAATAAGGTAATATAGACAGGAATAAGGTAATATAGATAGGAATAAGTTAATATAGATAGGAATAAGGTAATACAGACAGGAATAAGGTAATATAGATAGGAATAAGTTAATATAGATAGGAATACGGTAATATAGATAGGAATAAGGTAATATAGATAGGAATAAGGTAATATAGACAGGAATAAGGTAATATAGACAGGAATAAAGTAATATAGATAGGAATAAGGTAATATAGACAGGAATAAGGTAATATAGATAGGAATAAGGTAATATAGATAGGAATAAGGTAATATAGACAGGAATAAGTTAATATAGATAAGAAAAAGGTAATATAGACAGGAATAAAGTAATATAGACAGGAATGAGGTAATATATATAGGAATAAGGTAATATAGACAGGAATAAGGTAATATAGATAGGAATAAGGTAATATAGACAGGAATAAGGTAATATAGATAGGAATACGGTAATATAGACAGGAATAATGTAATATAGGTAGGAATAATGAAATATAGATAGGAATAAGGTAATATAGATAGGAATAAGGTAATATAGATAGGAATAAGTAATATAGATAGGAATAAGGTAATATAGAAAGGAATAAGGTAATATAGATAGGAATAAGGTAATGATAGAAAGGAATAAGTTAATATAGATAGGAATAAGGTAATATAGATAGGAATATGGTAATATAGATAGGAATAAGATAATATAGATAGGAATAAAGAATATAGATAGGATAAAGTAATATAGATAGGAATAATGTAATATAGACAGGAATAATGGTAATATAGACAGGAATAAGGTAATATAGATAGGAATACGGTAATATAGATAGGAATAAGGTAATATAGACAGGAATAAGGTAATATAGATAGGAATAAGGTAATATAGACAGGAATAAGGTAATATAGACAGGAATAAAGTAATATAGATAGGAATAAGGTAATATAGACAGGAATAAGGTAATATAGATAGGAATAAGGTAATATAGATAGGAATAAAGTAATATAGATAGGAATAAGTTAATATAGATAAGAAAAGGGTAATATAGACAGGAATAAAGTAATATAGACAGGAATGAGGTAATATAGATAGGAATAAGGTAATATAGACAGGAATAAGGTAATATAGATAGGAATAAGGTAATATAGACAGGAATAAGGTAATATAGATAGGAATACGGTAATATAGACAGGAATAAGGTAATATAGATAAGAATAAGGTAATATAGACAGGAATAAGGTAATATAGATAGGAATAAAGTAATATAGATAGGAATAATGTAATATAGACAGGAATAAGGTAATATAGATAGAATAATGTAATATAGACAGGAATAAGGTAATATAGATAGGAATAAAGTAATATAGATAGGAATAATGTAATATAGACAGGAATAAGGTAATATAGATAGGAATAATGTAATATAGATAGGAATAAGGTAATATAGATAGGAATAAGGTAATATAGATAGGAATAAGTTAATATAGATAGGAATAATGTAATACAGACAGGAATAAGTTAATATAGATAGGAATATTGTAATATAGATAGGAATAAGGTAATATAGATAGGAATAAGTAATATAGATAGGAATAGGTAATATAGAAAGGAAAAAGGTAATATAGATAGGAATAAGGTAATATAGATAGGAATAAGGTATATAGATAGGAATAAGGTAATATAGAAAGGAAAAAGGTAATATAGAAAGGAAAAAGGTAATATAGATAGGAATAAGGTAATATAGATAGGAATATGGTATATAGAAAGGAAAAAGGTAATATAGATAGGAATAAGGTATATAGATAGGAATAAGGTAATAGATAGGAATAAGGTAATATAGAATATAGGAAAAAGGTAATATAGATAGGAATAAGGTAATATAGATAGGAAAAAAGGTAATATAGATAGGAATAAGGTAATATAGATAGGAATAAGGTAATATAGATAGGAATAAGGTAATATAGACAGGAAAAAGGTAATATAGACAGGAATAAGGTAATATAGAAAAGGAAAAAGGTAATATAGATAGGAATAAGTAATATAGATAGGAATAGGTAATATAGAGTAGGAATAAGGTAATATAGACAGGAATAAGGTAATATAGACAGGATAAGGTATAT